>SKCR01045335.1:0-60834 GCA_019454045.1 Zanthoxylum bungeanum
AATGCAACCATGATCCCTACGAAAGTGGCTTAGTTAATTTATTTATGTTATTTTATGTTTTGCTCGAGGACTAGCAAAATGTTAGGTTTGAGGGTGTGATGAGTGGTAAATCTATCACTATTCTATTTCCCACTCATTTAACCTAATATTTTGATGTGTTTTTGTGTTATTTTGTAGATAAATAAAGTTTCAGGACATTCTAGAGGTGATTTGGAGCAAAACAGGAAAAATTGGCAAAAAGGGCATTTCGGTAAATTTTCCGAGTCGCGACGCCCAAGTCATCAGCATCGCGACGCCTAACGTGCACCAGATCTGCTAACATGCGCCAGGTCAACGGGTCAGAATTTGAGAAGTTTGACTTTGCTAAAATGCACCGTGCCACGTGTCACCATCACAGCCGAGCTGCTAACGTGCACCGTGCCACATGTCATCATCCTACGGTGCCGACTCTCATAATTGCCATGTGTGCCACGTGTCATCCATGTCATCGCCACATCATCGGTCAACGAGTCAACTTTGCCACGCGTCGTGCCACGTCATCGTCCACGTTAGAAGGTCAATCGAGTCAACATGCCACGTCATCATCAGCCAATCATGCCTTGACACGTGTCGCAATCCTACGGTGCCGATAATTGATCTCAGCCGCCTTGCCACTTCAGCGCCACGTCAGCATAATAATTGAGCTCTTAGCCACCTCGCCACATGTCGCCTTATCATCTTAGCCGCCTCGCAACGTGTCAAGCCGAGAGTATGCCACGATTCACTGTTCTGGCGTAGCGACGCCAAAGCCCTTGGCGTCGCGACGCTGGAAGCTTACCCGCGCCTATAAATTGAGCTCGAGATTTCAGATTTGGTTGTACCATTCTCTCCCATTTCTTTGATGTAAATAGGGAGTTCCTCTCTCTCTATGTTTCATTTTAATTTTTAGTTTTTAGTTTTATAATAATTTTAATTACGTTTTGTAGTAATAGTAATTTACTTTCTTACTTTTTACAGTTTTTACTATTCATCATGAGGAGGTAACTTCCCCAGCTAGGGTGAAAGGTAATTCTTTTACTATTGCTATTTAGATTAATCTCCCTTAAAAATAATATATTCACTATTTAAAAACCTGCATGTCCAAGAAAACTTCGAATACCTTTTACTGATGTTGGTGGAGGTAGTTTTTCAATTGTCTCTATCTTTGCTTTGTCTACCTCAATCCTCTTTTGTGAGATCCGATGTCCAAGAACAATGCCTTCTTGCACCATAAAGTGGCATTTCTCTCAATTGAGTACCAGGTTGTATCTTTGCACCTTTGTAACACCTGTTCCAAATTTTGCAAACAATGGTCAAAAGAATCTCCAAACACAGAAAAGTCATCCATAAAAACCTCCATACTCTGCTCCAGCATGTCTGAGAATATGGCCATCATGCAACGCTGAAAAGTGGCGGGGGCATTACATAATCCAAATGGCATCCTGCGGAAAGCAAAACTACCATAGGGACATGTAAATGTGGTTTTCTCCTGATCTTCTGGGGCGATGGAAATTTGATTGTACCCTGAATATCCGTCAAGAAAGCAATAGAATTCATTTCCCGCCAATCTGTCTAACATCTGGTCAATGAATGATAGCGGAAAATGGTCATTTCTCGTGGCTTTGTTTAGTTTCCTGTAGTCTATGCATACTCTCCATCCAGTCACTGTTCTTGTTGGAATTAGCTCATTCTTTTCATTGGTAACCACATTAATTCCTCCTTTCTTTGGTACACACTGCATAGGACTCACCCAACTACTGTTTGAGATGGGGTAAATGATGCCAGCATCTAACCATTTGATGATTTCTTTCTTCACGACCTCCTTCATGATTGGATTGAGTCTCCGTTGATGCTCCACTGTGGGTTTGTACTCATCATTCATTAAGATTTTGTGCATGCAAAATGATGGACTAATGCCTCGAATGTCTGCTATAGTCCAGCCAATGGCTTTCTTGTGCTCTCGTAACACTCTCAACAACTATTCTTCATGCTCCAATGTTAGTGAAGAAGAAATAATAACAGTTAATTCAGAAAAGTTTCCAAGAAATGCATACATGAGATGGCTTGGAAGTAACTTCAGCTCTAACTGTGGTGGTTCTTCAATTGAAGGCTTGATTCGATCTTTCTTTGGTAGTTCCAAACTTTCAACCGGTGGTGTTGCTTTGAATCGGAATGGTTTGTCAAGGTAGTTGATACATTCCAGGATTTCAGCATCTAGCTCACTGTCAGTCATGTTGGTGATGCAAGCTTCAAGTGTATCTGTGGGATTTGGCTCAGTATTTTGAACGATACTTTAAATAACATCAACTTTGAAGCATTCTTCTTCATTTTCATCACTCGGGAATTTCATGGCATTGAAAACATTAAAGGTCACTTCTTGGTCCTGTACTTTCATGGTCAGTTCTCCTTTTTGCACATCAATCACAGTTTTACCTGTAGCCAAGAATGGTCTCCCAAGAATGATAGGTATTTCTTTGTCTTATTCCATGTCAAGGATGATGAAATCTACTGGGAGAATTAGTTTGTCTACTTTCACCAACACATCTTCAACAACACCTCTTGGAAATGCAAGTGTTCGGTCAGCAAGTTGCAATGAAACTGAGGTAGGCATTGCTTCTCCAATCTGCAGTTTCCTGTAAATAGAAAAATGCATCAAGTTAACACTAGCACCTAAATCACATAAAGCCTTACCGATATAATGTTCTCCAATGGTGCATGGAACTGTGAAACTGCCAGGATCTTTCAACTTCGGGGGAAGTTTCCTCTGAGCCAGCACTTCTGCTATTCCTGGTTCATTTGCCTGCTCCTGGCCTTTGTTCTGTTGCTGAAATCTAGGTGGTGGATAGTTCCGCTGTTGGCCATAATTGTTGCTCCATGAAAAATTAGGATGATTCCTCCACCCTGGGTTGTAGGTGTTGGAATATGGATTGTTCCCATGTCTGTTGAAATTGTTGACAAAATCACACCGTTTCTTCAGTTGGTTTGATTCTGGTGCTCCTCCATATGGTGAACTGTGGATCCAGTGGTAAGAGTCTCCATGAATTTTCATATCTGATCTAGCTTGGTGTTGATTTCTGTATTGGCTCCACTTTCATAAATTCCTGCAATTCTTTGGATCATGCTCCTTTCAGTTGGCCATAAGGAATTGTTGTTGGCCATTTCTTCGATTAGTTCCCAGGCTTGATCTTCTCCTTTTGCCATTAAAGCTCCTCCAACAGCAGCATCTATTGTGGTTCTCATTATTCCAGAAAGTCCATTATAGAATGTTTGGACTTGAAGCCATTTTGGAATCTCATGGTGTGGACATTTCCAGAGTAAATCTTTATACCTTTCCCAAGCTTCGTAGAGAGTTTCTGAGTCTTGTTGCACAAAGGATGTGATGTCATTCCTCAGTTTTCTGGTTCTGGCTGGTGGAAAGAACTTTGCAAGAAATTTGGTGGCTAAAGTGTTCCATGTTGTGAAAGAACCTGCTGGTAATGAATGTAGCCAAGCTTTAGCTATGTCCTTCAAGGAATATGGGAAAACACGCAGTCTCATTGCTTCTTCAGCTTCTCGGTTGTAATTGAAAGTGCCGCAAACTTCCAGGAAGTTGCTGATGTGGGCATTAGGATCTTCAGTTGCATTCCCCACAAACTGAACTAGCTGCTGAATCATCTGAATGCATGTTTTGATGTCTCCTGCATTTGCTGGTAAGGGAGGGAGTACAATGCAAGAAATGAGTCTGTCAATCACCGGAATAGTTCTGTCTCGAATGGGAATTGGTGGTGCAACCTCCAAAGGTTCAGGTTCCATGTTGACTAAAGCTTCTTGGCCTTCTCGCCTTTCCCTTCTCAACTGTCTGATGGTTCTTTCAATTTCTGGGTCAAGCGGTCGTAGTTCAAAGCTTCTAGTTCGTCTCATGAAGTTTCTGAAAACCTGAAACACAAGAAAACAAAAGAAATAAGTAAAAAGAAATTAGATACAAGTAACGTATCTAACTCCTAAACTAATAGTAAAATATAAATAAGTCCCAGGCAGCGGCGCCAAAAACTTGACCGGCGTAAACACACACGTATAACGCAAGCGTACGTATCGTTCAAGTAGTATAAAAAGTATCGATCCCACGAGGACTTAATACCTAAGTTATTAATTTTATGAGGTTAAATGATTACTAGTATCTAACAGACCTAAGTTATTAATTTTATGAGGTTAAATGATTACTAGTATCTAACAGGTTGTTTAATTGATTTTAAATGGCGACGATTCTAAATTTAAAGACAAGTAAATAAAATTGTTCGAAAGTAGATTTTAAGAAAATTCAATATTAAAAACTATCTAGGGTTGTGATTTCTTTGCAATATCATTTTAAAGATGAAGTGGTTATCTTATAGTTGGGTAAAATATTGATGTATTAACCTGGAACACTAAATTATGTAAAAGCCTCTTCCGATGGTCAATTACAAATACCTAGTATAATCCAATTGAACCATATGTCTATGTCAACCAAATTACCTAGATTCATAAGATTAAATTCCAATTATGGCTACCCCCGCCCGACATGTATATTCCTATCCTGTAAGGAAATCTATTAAAGGGTTATCTATCCTCAAGGAAGATCGTGGGCTATTGAGTCTGAGGTCTTAAACTTAAAATCCCTATGTCTAGTTCATTTTAAGTTTACCTAGTCAATTTAATTAATGGCCAGTTAATTAAAGAGCATTAAGATTAAGACTCAATAAATAAATCTTTATATTACCCAAATTATAATCTAACCCTTATAAACCGGTGATATTGGATTTCCCTAGATAACTAACTTAGTTATGACACATAACTAGGGCTAGTAGAAACTTAAAAGTAAAAACCATAAAGTAACAGTGCTGAAAAGTAATTGCAGTAAAGTAAATACTGAAAGGTAAATTACAATAAAATAAATGCTAAGGTAGAAGGAATTACTTTTACTACTATTAATTTAGATATCTCCCATAAAATAATATATAAACTTGTGATAATATTACCAACCGACCAATCTGGCGGTATCCTGATTAAGTCAAATTAAGTCCAACCAACCATTAAGGCGGTAATATTTGTCCATAACCAGCCATAAAGGCGGAACCAAAATAAACCAGCCATAAAAGCGGAACCAAAATTAAATTACCAACCGACCAATCTGGCGGTATCCTTGATTAGTCAGGTTTAAACCAGATTAAAATTAAATTACCAACCGACCAATATAGCGGTATTATTCTTAAGTCAAATTTTAAATAGTGAATATATTATTTTAAGGGAGATTAATCGAAATAGCAATAGTAAAAGAATTACCTTTCACCATAGCTGGGGAAGTTACTCCTCATGATGAATAGTAAAAACTGTAAAAAGTAAGAAAGTAAATTACTATTATTACAAAACGTAATTAAAATTATTACAAAAATAACAACTAAAAATTAAAACGAAACTTAGAGAGAGAAGAACTCTCTATTTACATCAAAGAAATGGGAAGAGAATGGTACAACCAAATCTGAAATCTCGAGCTCAATTTATAGGCGCGGGTAAGCTTCCAGCATCGCGACGCCAAGGACTTTGGCGTCGCTACGCCAGAACAGTGAATCGTGGCATGCTCTCGGCTTGACACGTTGCGAGGCGGCTAAGAGGATAAGGGACACGTGGCGAGGCGGTTAAGAGCTCAATTATTATGCTGACGTGGCGCTGACGTGGTAAGGCGGCTGAGATCAATTGTCGGCACCGTAGGATTGCGACACATGTCAAGGCGTGATTGGCTGATGATGACGTGGCATGTTGACTCGGTTGACCTTCTGACGTGGACGATGACGTGGCAGACGCGTGGCAAAGTTGACTCGTTGACCGATGACATGGCGATGACATGGATGACACGTGCCACACGTGTCAATTTGAGTGTCGGCACCGTAGGATGATGACACGTGGCACGGTGCACGTTAGCAGCTCGGCTGTGATGGTGACACGTGCACGGCGCATTTTAGCAAGTCAAACTTCTCAAATTCTGACCCGTTGACCCGGCGCATGTTAGCAGATCTGGTGCACGTTAGGCGTCGCGACGCTGATGACTTGGGCGTCGCCAACGGGACAATTTACCGAAATGCCCTTTTTGCCAATTTTTCCTGTTTTGCTCCAAATCACCTCCAGAATGTCCTGAAATTTTTTTATCTACAAAATAACACAACACATCAAAATATTCACATAACTCAAGAAAATATACAATATATTAGGTTAAATGAGTGGGAAATAGTGATAGATTTACCACTCATCAGCAACATACAAACGTACAAAGCTAGACTTGTAGCGAAAGGGTATCGTCAACGATATGGTGTCGATTACGACAAAACCTTTTCACCAGTTGCCAGGATTAAATTCATTAGGATAATGCTTGCTATTGCTGCATATTTCGATTACGAGATATGGCAGATGGACGTCAAAACCGCTTTCCTTAACGTAAACCTTTTGAAGGATGTTTATATGCAACAGCCTGACGGTTTTGTCGTACCAAGACTTGCAAACAAGGTTTGTAAGTTAAATCGATCCATTATGGATTGAAGTAAGCATCGTGTTCTTGGAACCAACATTTTGCTGAGATCATAAAAGAATATGATTTCGTTCAAAACGAGGATGATCCTTGTGTATATAAGAAGGTTAGTGGGAGTGCACTGACATTCATTGTCTTTTACGTTGATGATGTATTGCTTATTGGCAATGACCTTCCCATGTTAACATCGGTGAAAGCTTGGCTTTCATTAAAATTCTCCATGAAGGATCTGGGAGAAGCAGCCTTTATTCTAGGAATAAAGATCTACCGGGATAGATCTAGAAAGCTACTTGGACTCTCGCAGAGCACATACATTGACAAAGTGTTAAAGAGATTCAACATGGATCAATCCAAGAAGGGACTGTTGCTAGTGTCACATGTTGTCACTCTATCTAAGGACATGTGTCTTAAAACTCAAGATGAGAGAGACAACATGAGTCGGATACCATTCGCCTCGGTAGTCGGATCGATCATATATGCCATTATGTACGCGACCTGATGTCTCGTATGCTTTGAGCATGTGTAGTCGCTATCAGGCCGATCCAGGTGATGGTCACTGGATGGCGGTTAAGAATATCCTAAGTATCTTAGACGAACTAAGGATGCTTTCTTAATATTTGAGATGGAGAACTTGAGGTAACTGGGTATACCGATGCAAGTTTCCAAACCGATAAAGACGACTGTAAGTCGCAATCCGGGTACATGTTTTGTTTGAATAACGAAGCAGTAAGTTGGAAATCTTCCAAGCAAGAGACTGTTACCGATTCAACAATAGAAGCAGAGTATATTGTTGCAGCTGAAGCAGCAAAAGGGGCAGTTTGGATCCGTAAATTCCTAATTGGATTAGGAGTAGTTCCGTTAGCAGCTGAGCCCGTTCCATTGTATTGTGACAATAACGGGGCTATAACGCAGGCTAAGGAACCGCTGTCTCATCAATGATCCAAGCATGTTCTTCGACGTTTCCATCTGATTCGTGAGATCATACATCGTGGCGATGTGAAGATCGAGAAGGTCGCATCAGAGGACAACATTGCAGATCTCCTGACGAAAGCTATTCCTCGGCAAAAGTTGAGCAACATGTACATAGTCAGGTATTAGATGCTTGAGTGACTGGCTATAGGCCAAGTGGGAGATTGTTAGACAATTATTACCCATAGCGTCACTATTTGTAAAAGACATTGTGGTTTTTGTACAAATTAACTATGTGAGAATGGAAATTGCATTTTATCATTTTGTATTTGATTACTTAAATATATAAATGATAAAAGTCCTTATGATTAGTTCCAGATTATAAGATATGAGACAATATCAATCCATAATAGTTTAATCATTAAATATCCCTAGTCGTAGTATTATCGAGATTGGACATCGATAATGCGGAATAGACTAGTATTGTACTTGTACGTGTTATGGAAGCGTAAATCATAGTTATCATATATTTAAGTATTGGATACTTATACAAGTGTGATAGGAGGTTGTGTTTATCGATGTTACGGAAACAGCTTCGCTCTGGATAGACCCCGCAGAATCCCATTGGTAGTATGACTATGTGTCTATAGGAATCCGCATCAGGGTAGGTGTATTTGGTCTTAACCTGAGACTTGCATCGCTAGTACTTGCGACAATCAATACGCCTTGGTTTTGGTCATCCAAGACTTTAACAGATTCTTTGTACGCCTCTTTTGGGTTTATTGAGAATCGTAGTGTATTGGGTGTGATGTCAAGATGAAAGTATCACTTCAGTCATATGGAGATGATAATCACGCAGAGATACAGATCTGGTACTCTAAATGGTTGCAACCATCGGGATAATATGACATGGTCATGATTATCCGATTAAAGAGACTAGCTGCTTGTAATCCGATATATGCTTCGTACGGGGCATACACTGTTCCAGCCCCAGGCCTTGCATGTGACATCCGATACTGGATCGCAATACGTAATACTACGTATACTACGCCTGACATAGATTATATATTCCTTTAAGAATATTTCTTGAGAATTGGGTAGGCACGGTACTTTGCTAGAAGCCAACCATGTCTCGTAAATCTGTAAAAACATAGTACGAGGTACGTACGTGTTCGGATAGTCCGACGACCTGATTTACTACCAACATATCCATGGATCTCATGGGTCGCTTCCCGAAGATTCACCGATGACGTATGATTCGAACATAATTAATCTGGGATTAATTACGGAGAGATTTTATCTGGGATAAAATACTATTTGCAGATAGAGAACGATTAATTTGGAATTAATTGATAAAATAATATATTTGATATATTAAACGAAATTAAATTTCGACGCGGAATTAAAATTGGATTTTAATTCGGGCTAACGAATTGATTTAGAATTAATTCGCGAGCGACGTAAAAAGTAATTTTGCTAGGCATAATTATTTAATTAAATTTGATTTAATTACGTCGCAACGGAAAGTTCGTTAATTCGGAATTAACGAACCCGAGCCCGGAATGTGTTTGCGGGCCTACTCGTATTTTGAATTAAAGTGGGGCCCATAAGTCACATCGCAAGTCACATCACCTGTCACTTTAGTGATGGAGGTCATGTCACCTTTTATTGATTGACAACCAGTCACTATTCATGATGGGAGTAGATGAAGGCATTGAATGCCATTTTCCTCCATTTGCTTTATGCTTTTTGGAAAAGCATATACCAAAAGTGTGAAGGATTTTGGTATTAAAGTTTTTAGAAAAAAAACAAAAGAATTGAAAACTCTCTCTCTCTCTCCCTTTTAGCTTCATTGCCGTGAGCTCCATCAAGAACAAGAAAGAATTGTTGTAATTTTTTCTTAGTGCTAGCAAACCAAAAGAATCATTCAAGGTGATAGGGAAACCAACATTTGAGCTTGGAATCTCAAATAAAAGCTTGGATCTTGGATTCAACACTTCAAAGAGGAGATATTCGAGGACCTTGGCCGAAACTAGGAGGAGGCAAAATTTTTGTGTTCAACGCATCCAACATCCGTTCTTTGTAAGTATGATTCTGCCATACTTTATTTTCGTATTCACATGATTTCATTGCTTTATATCCTCTTGGGATTGTCTTAGAGACCAACACCTATATGGCCCAATCTCATAGTTTTATTTAATTCAGATTTTTTACTTGTATTTTCCTCTATATTACAGACACCTCGATATGTTTCAAAAATATAATGACCATTTGATTAAGAACATTCACATATCAAATAGTTTTCTTTATCATAAAAATATAAAGCACCATCTTCAATGTTTATTTTATATCACTATTATCCAATATCGGTGGTGATATTATAACGATCGTGGATTTGACTACTGTACACTGTGAGACGAGTGTCACAAAATGTAAACCATGTTTGGAAATACTTGTTTCATGAGATGACTATCGGTAGATCTTTCGAGAATTCGACATTAGATGTTACGATGTTCCACTCCGGACAGCCCATGGAATTGGTCCTTAACGTTTCATAAGGATTCCGATTTTTATGATTTTATATCATCGAAAAGTTGAGATTGAGATCTACGACTTCCAGTTGAACATTTTTCTAAATTCGGACCAGAAGTGAGTCGAAAATGCAGGTCAAAAATTCATATGAATAATACCCGAGGGCCATTCTAGAGAATTCTTCAAGTTTCTACAAATCTCTCAATTTTTCCCATTTTTGATAATTTCAAACAAGCCCAAGTATAAAAAGAAGTCATTATTTATCATTCACAAATTTAGAAAAGGGAGAGAGAGGAGAAACGTGTGGAAGGAGAGGAAGAAGAAGAAGAGAAAAAGAAGAAGAGAAGAAGACGAGAAGAAGAAAGGGAAATGAGAGAAGAGGAAAAGAAAGAAGAGGAAGGAGCAAAAAGAAGAATTGCATCCATAAAGCTTAATGATGAAGTAAACCAAGCATAAAGAAGGTAAGGAACTCTAACCCAAGTTTTGGATATTGGTATTTGATAATTTATTGAATGATGATATTGTTGAGTTGTAGCAATTGATGGTTATATAGGTTTAGTGATGAGAAAATAATAGTTGTTGAAAATCCTCAATTTGTTAGATTTTGGAAATAAGATTAAGAATAGATGTTAGGTTAGATATGACTTGGCATTGAGAATGATGTTGATTGTATTTTGGAGATTGGTGGTGTTTTGATTGGTTATTGAGGCTAAATCCTTGTGTGGATTGTATGGGGGAAAGTATTGAACAAATTAAGAATGAAAGAATGAGTTTAAGCCCAGAAATTGGTCGTGCGTCACAACGCAGATAGCCCCGCGTCTCGACGCGGTCTGAAAAGTTTTCCAGAAATTCTTCTGGTGCAAGTCGCGTCACGACGTGAAAGAATCGTGCGTCACGACGCGCACGGAAAATGTTTGGGCATGCTTCTGGATGATGCACAATGCCTTGTGTCGTGACGCGTGGTCAAAAATTTGCCCAATTCATTTCACACCATCTCCGTTGTTGGGTTTCTATTAAGTCCCAAGGATTAATTCAAGCAAGAAACATGTGTGAATACTCAAACAAAGTATGGCGGAATCATACTTCGGGAAGCGACCCATGAGATCCCCATATATGTTGGCAGTAAATCCGGTCATCGGACTATCCGAACACATACGTACCTAGTACTACATTTTACCGATTTACAAGACATTGTTGGCTTCTAGCAAAGCACCGTGCCTACCCAATTCTCCAGAAATATTCTTACTGGAATATATGACCTATATCAGGCGTAGTATACGTAGTATTGCGTATTTCAATCCAGTATCGGATGTCACGTGCTAGGCTTGGGGCTGGAATTGTGTCTGCCCCGTACGAAGCACATATCGGATCTCTGGTAACTAGTCTCTATAATCGGATAAACATGACCTAGTCATAATATCCCGATAGCTGCAGCATATAAGAGCACCAGTTCCGTATCCTACGTGATGATCATCTCCATTATGACTGGAGTGATACTTCCATCTTGACATCACACCCAATACACTATGATCTCAATATACCCAGAAGAGGCGTACACACAGACCTGTTAAAGCCCTGGACGACCAAAACCAAAGTATATTGATTGTCGCAAGTATTAGCGGTGCAAGTCTCAGGTTAAGACCAAATACACCTACTCTGATTCAGACTTCCATAGACACATTGTCATACTACCAATGGAATTCCGAGGGGTCTATCCAGAGCGAAGCTGTTTCCCGTACCATCGATAAACACAACCTCATAGTACACTTGCATAAGTATCATATACCCAAATATATGAGAACTATGTCGTTATGCTCCCACAACGCGCACAAGTGTAATACTAGTCTATTCCGCATTATCGATGTCCAATCTCGATAATACTATGACTAGGGATATTTAATGATTAAACCTACGTGGATTGATACTGTCTCATATCATCTCAATCCAGAACTAATCATATGGACCTTTTATCATTTATATATCTTGGTAATCTAATTACAAATGATAAAAGAGCAATTTCCTTTGTCACATAGTTAATTTGTACAACAACACCATGATCTGTACAAATAGTGATGCTATGGGCCATAACTGTCCAATAATCTCTCACTTGGCCTATAGCCAATCACTCAAGTGTCCTACACCCGAACTATGTACGGTTCGCTCAAACTTCTGCTGAGAAAATGCTTTCGTCAGCGGATTTGCAGGATTATATCCGATGTGATTTATTCGATCATCACATCGCCACAATGTATGATCCGAACGAATCAGATGAATATTTGAAGTATGTATCTGGATCGTTGATGAGACCACTAATTCTTTAGCCTGTGCTGTAGCCTAGCTCAGCTGCTAACAGAACTACTCCTAATCTTATTAGGATTATTATCGACCCAAATGGCTTCTATTGCTGCCTCAGCTGCAGCAATATCCGTTTTTGTTGTTTATTCGGCAACAGTATCTTGCATGGAAGATTTCCAGCTCACTGTTCCGTTATTCAAACTTTATAGTACTGTTGTTACGAATTATAGTCGTTATTATCGGTTTTGGAAACTTGCAGTAGTGATCCCAGTCACTTCAAGTTCTCATTCTCCATAGTATAAGAAAGTATCCTTAGTTCATCTAAAATACTAAAGGATGTTCTTAACATCAATCCAATGACTATCACTTGGATTGGCCTGATTGTGACTCAATATGCTCAAAGTGTATGAGACACCAGGTCGCGTACATTTATTTTAATGTACGAGTACTCAGAGAGTTTTCATGAAAGCCAAGCTTTCGCTGATTTTATTATGCGAATATCATTTCCAAGAAATGATATATCATCATTACTTAGGACATTCACTGTCAGTGGGCTCCCACTAACCTCCTTATATACACAAGAATCATTTTCGTTTTGAATTAAATCATACACCATTATGATTACATCAAAACGATAATTCCAAGAATGTTATGTTTGCTTCAATCCATCCATGGATCGAGTTAACTTGCAAACCTTGTTTACTCGTTTTGGTACGACAAAACCGTCAGGATGTTGTAAACTTCCTCCAAAAGGTTTCCGTTAAGGAAAACGGTTTTGGCATTCAGCTGCCATATTTCATAAATGAAACATGTAGCATTAGCAAGCATTATCTAAATGGATTCAACCTTGGCAACGAGTAAAAGGTTTCGTCGTAATCGACACAATGTTGATAACGATACGTTTTCGCTACAAGCCTAGCTTAGTACGTTGGTATGTTGCATTCCATGTATGTCTTCCTTGAAGACTTATATAGTACCAATAAGCACAATGCCTTACGGTACAGCAACTAGTATCCAAACATAGTTGGTATACATGTAATCCATTTCGGACATCATGACACTTTTCCATAATAGGGAGTCAATACCTTGTATCACTTCCTCATACGAAGTCAGTTCGTCTCCCTCAATAAGATTGACATCTATATGAGGTGAGATCAGAAACCCATACCCCAGGTTGTTTTCTGACTCTCTCCGACTTACGTGGTTCTTGTATATTCGAATATTATTGGTATAGTTTCATCCTTGATGAACAATTTGTGTTCCATTAAGGACTCGGTGCCTAGAACAATATTACTCTGATTTTCATCGAGTTTTACTTTCCTCCCACTTACCACTGCATATAGGTATTCCTCTTAGGAAAACCGCATGGTGAGCAACTATTAAATTGTTCTCTAGTGAGTTGTATAAGTACTATACTTTGGTTTCCCTAGGATAACCATTATTAGGCACTTATCCAATTTGGGTTTTAGTTTGGTATCATCCAAACATGTGCCTAACATACCCAAATCTTCAGGAATGAGAAAACCCGGTTTCTTTCCTGTTCATATCTAATATGAAGTCTGTCAAATAGATTTTATGGAACCTTATTCAAAATAAGTTCTGCACTGTTAAATGCGTATCCGTCGAAGGAAATGGTAGCTCAAAGCGACTCATGATTAACCTTATCATGTCCAACAAAATTTGGTTTCTCTGTTCGGACAGACCGTCAAACTGAAGTGTTCGGGGAGGAGTCCTCATTGAAAGAATACTATACTCTTTCAAGTATATGAGAAACTTATTGTTTAAGTATTTTCATCATGGTCTAACCGTGATGGTTTAATACTTTAGCCGATCTGTTTGTCTATTTCGTATCGAAACTATAAAAGTTTTCGATTCATGTTTCGTAAGAAACACATAACCATAATGCGATGCTACATCCGTAAAGGTCACAAAATATTCATATCCACCTCTAGCCTAGCTAGACATGGGCCCACTTACGTCACTATGAACGAGGGCTAACAAATCGGTGGCACTTGCACTTTTACCAAGTAAAAGGTGTTTTAGGCACTTTGCCCAATAAACTAGATTCGTAGACATTATTTGAATAGAATCAAATCAGTCCTAGTATCCACTCTTCAAAAGTGTGGATATATGAGTCTTGTTAATTGTGTCCCAGACAACAATGCCACTTATAAGTCTCAACTGATTTACTCAGTTTGAGCTATTAGTTTGTCATGTAATACGTTTGAGATTTATTTATATTCTAAATATAAATACTGTTATTCACATCTAATGTGGTTATCTCAATATCATCTTTATAAATTAAAACACTTTAGTGTTCTAGAATATAAAGGTATACCCGCAACGGGTTAAACCCTGATATAGAGATAATGTTCTAGTCAAACTAGTTACATTGTAACAGTTCCTAATTTAAGTACATACCCGAAGGGTAGTTCCTAAACTTAGGTATCTATTTTTAGAACAGCAACTGTCGTCCCGTTTCCAATCCGTAGATAAATCTCAACTGAAGTCAGTCTCCTGCTAACCAGCAGATTCTGCACATCAATGCATATTTATGTACCACACTCAGTATCTAAAATTCAATTTTAATATTAGTAGTGAACATATTTATGACAAACATTCTTGAAGTCAGAGCCTTGCCCGTCTTCAATTCTTTCATGTCTACCTTGTCCATACGGCAGTCACGCTTCAGTGACCCCGTTTGCCACAATTTAGGCCGACATCTTGGGATATGTCTTTTGTCTTCTTAGAAGATTATAATGACTTTGCCTTTGCCCTTTTTCCACACCCCAGAAGCCTTTGGCCAAGCCTTGGCCTTCTAGAATGTCGAAATAAGACGTGCCTTGCGCTTCTTGCCTATTACGAACTTTGGCTTTGTCTCATTGAGTATAGCCATTAACTCTCCAAGAGTTTTGTATTTCAATTTGGTACTTCTAAGATCTAAGGATAGATCTATAAAGATCCTTCTATTTCATTATCATACTATAAAGATCTAATCCTTAGTTCTGATTAAGAAATTAAGGAGTCCTTTTGGCAAACATAATGGATTAAGCAGTAACGTTATCATCACATGAATATTCCAAATATCATGTTCTACTTATTTGCTCAACTCCGGGCTTAGGCTCGAGACGTCACTATATCAAATAAAGTAACTTCTCGGTTTTCAGGACTATCCTGAAGTTTTATTCCCAATTTGAAAATTAAAGTCGTTTAAATACATTTTCACCCAGGATTATGTTTTAAACACTAATCTTTCAATTATCTTGATTGCCATAGTCCAACTATCCAATCAATGATTTTAGGTACTATTTAATACAATGATTACTATAGTCCAACTATATAATCAACTATAATTTAATTAGTTAAATTCATTATATTGATTACTATAATCCATTTATAAAATCAACTATAATTTAATAGTTAAATCAATATATTGATTACTATAATCCAATTATATAATCAACTATAAATGAAAGTTTGAATACAGTCCAACTATTTTAAAACAACGATTAAATATTAGTCTAACTAATATATTAATTATTTGACGAAAAATTTGAAATGAGCGTGTTGGCAAGTAACTAAACGAATATTGCAAATTTAATACTTGCCTCCCACTATTTTTCGGCGAGCCTCTAACCCTCTGTGGAGTACTCGGGAAACCTTGTTTCCTAGTGGGCTAGGATTCCGTTAAATAACACACAATCTTGACTTTGGCCAACAAATTGTATGATAATTAACTAGGTAGATCTCTAAGATCAATTGGATCCCATCCAATTCCTAGATCCAGTAGATGGACATCCAAGTCCGAAACATATATCTTATATATGCCAATATATCTAATATATTGCCTAACCTTTTTCCTCTGAATCAACTAAGCCTTGGCTTTGGCACAACAAACTTAGTGATCCCAGTTAAGCGGACCAATTGACCTTGGAAAGCTTCGTAATCAATGTCGATGGACAAGAAGTGATCTTGACTTTGGCCAACAAATCACAACTTGGACAAGACACACCGATATGGAAAAAAACCTTCATGATTCAAACACATCCGTGACGGACAAAGGTATTGACTTTGGCCAACAAACCAATGCCAGTCTTAGATCTTGAGTAAGAATCACTCAATGGAAGGAAAAACGCTTAATATATGTTGAGGGTTTTTCGCGTAATTGGAAACCAATTAATTATTTTTGTTAAGGTCTCATCATCATACACCATTAAACATGCATTCTAAACACATAATAAGGCGCGTAAAATAATATAATATGATATGTGGATGGATACTTAACACATTGCTCCTAGAACAAATCTCTCATTTTCCTCTCTCCCGCTAGCACAAGTATTACTTCTACCCGATTACATAACACTTCTAAAGAAACCTCATTTACATTGAGGGGAATAGGTGAGAAGAGAAATACACAGAGTCAAGAGGTAATAGGCTGGACACGCAGGTCCAATTTAATAAATTCTAAATTTATTACAACAATTTCCAAAATTGCCCTCACCCATCTAATATCCATTCGATATTTATTATTCATACATCGCATCCATGTATTCACACAAGCATGTTATCAATCAATCTAATCCAATTAATTAATCTGAATATTAATGACCATCCAATGTTCAAACAACGATTTGATTTTGCGCGAGTCCAACTCGTTTTGCGAATAAGTACTCAAAGTACGAATTCTTGAATTAAATTAAACTACAACATTAAATCCAATTTAATTTGTATTTAATACTAATTCTATATTTAATTCCAAATTAAATATTACACTTTATTAATGAACTTTAGCGACTTAGATTCTAAATGTAATCTTACGGGTCTCAAAGCCCAATTAACATCCAATGTCAATTTAATTAAAGTCCAATGGGCTTTTAATTAATTTCTAAGGCATGGACTTTTGGTCAATATGGGTCAAACCCAAATACCAAAGCCCATTTAAGGAATCACCCTTATTTGCCAAGAAACCAATTTAGGCCCATTAGGCCCAATTAAAATTAAAGGTACATTTAGTCATAATTGGACTTTATGGATATGGTTTTGGGCCCAATTGGATCCAACCAATTAGCCTAACCAAACTTGGCCCAACCAAGCCCATTAAGCCCAATTACAACTTTACAAGCCCAATTCCAAATTTGGCCCAATTAATTAATTACCAAAATTCCAAATTTCATAATTAATTAACCTAAAGTGTAAAGCCATAATTAATTAACCAAATTTATATTTCCAAAACACCAATTTACTCAATTAATTATGCTCATTATCATCAACATATGTCCAACACATTTGAATCAAAAATCACATCATTTTACATGCTTCAAAGTCTCGGTAATTTGGGATTTTTCATGTCCGATTCGGTTTCAATCCAATTAAATCCACAATCAACATTACTGTAGGACACAGAAACTGGGCGACGTATGCTGTTCTAGGCTCGCGGCCTAGTTGGGAGTACGGAGTAGCCCACGGGGGACTAAACCGGAGAATAATGGAGTCGCCACCCGGTGTGATCCCGGAAAATGATTTAAGGCCGCACTCACCCCTCGCAAGGGAAGACCACAAACCGTTGGGTTCGGAATGGTCACTTACTTATGTCACTTGTAATGAACGGATTTGTGCAATTTTAACCAAGTCTATTCAACATACATTTGCAAAAGGTAACCTACACCTAAATTCGTATACGGCTTAAATCTAAGTTTGCATGCTTTAAAATCTAGTTATCATAACGGCAAACACATGATATCACACAATGAGCGTGTTGAATTATCAAATACGAAAATAAATAATCACCTAAACATAAACGTAAATTAAACTCCTATGCGAAAGAAAATAACTAAATCATGCATAAAGAAGTAACATAATCATGCTTTAAAAATAAACAACATACTAGACTAAACCATGCTCGAATACAAGGTTGGATGAAATGAAATACGTGTATCTCTCAAGTGGTTCGTGGCATTGAATCCTGAGTACAAACCGCACTACCGTCCATTCGGATTCGACTACGGATTTATGTTCGGGTTTCCATCCGATATACCACAAGAAAGAACACATATTCCGTTCATCTGGAAATCACATCATGCCTCAATAAACGACTCTCATGTGATAATATATTAAAATAAATAAAAACAAATGAGAGATGATAAATAAAAGGGTGCCCTCAGGTCTAACCTCTTTTGTCGTCTCTCGAAAGCGCGTCACACGGCCGTCAGAAGGGTTGATGCTCCGCAACTTTTCTGGTTCACTAATCCAACATTTTTCCTCACTGTTTCGCTGTTAGGACTGATGTTTTCACTCCGTTTTGCGGTGTTTCTAGTCACGGTTTAGGCTTATTGTTTTGCGGTGATGCGGGGCTGTTTTAGGTTGCAGTTTGCTGGTTTTATTGGTAGTTTTCTGGTCAGAATTTTCGGTATTATACTTCAGGTTTCAGGGACAGAATTTTCGATAATTAGATGCAATTTCAGTAGCTATTTTCGGTGATACAAAGGGGGGTATTTAAAGTTGTTGATGGGAAAAATAGGCGCACTAGAGGCAGAAGGGCAGGGATGGAATTCTCTATTATATGAAAGGAATTATACTACACAGTATGAAGGTGTCATCAGGACTACGGAAGTCCTAGCACAAGGTCGGCCGGAAGTCTATGTGAAGTCGTCAGTTTGAGGTGGGTTCGCATCGGAAGGCAGTTGACGTACTCGGCTTGGTTTGGTTAAGGATGGGCTTAGGGGCCGGTCAGCAGATTTAGTGATAAGTTGGTCGATCATCTCTCCACCGACAGAAAACTACAGAAGATAAAATGTCGTGACTCCTCAAAGCACGTGTCAACACCCGGAGAAGTTCGACATGCCATTATTAATGATAAGAGCATGCTGGAAGTAGCAAAAAGTCAGAGAGAAGTGATGGATGTCAGACGGTCAGAGTGCTTTCGGTGATGGCAGACATTGGGAGAAGATTTCATTAAGTGTATAGAGTTCACGTGGAAGTAATCTACAAAAGATAGGGAATACTGACCGACTCTAGATTTAGTATAAAAACATAAGTAAGATAGTAAAGGAGGGGTTCCTTTTTTTTGGAGGGTCCTTTTTGTTTTTAGATGATGATTCTGCTTCAAGAAAAAGAAGAAGAAACATGGTGCTTTTCTTTGTAAATTAGTGAGAGAGAGAGAGAAATCCCTTGTAAAAGTATGGGAGAGTTGCTCGGCTTGCCACAAACCGACCACATTTTGGACGGCCGAGCACCCAATTTTGTAATAAAACTCCGTCAGTTTTGTGCCCGGGGACGTAGGCTAGATCACATCTGCCGAACCACGTTAACTGCCTGTGTTGATCCGCATGCTTGTCCATTTTTCACCAAGTTTGTCTTTGGTTCTTCCCATAACCAAACAAATTTACTGTTGATAGAAGGTAGAAATCTCGGGAGCAATCTTCTTTCCGATATTGCCCCTGAGACGAAAATCAGCCATCAACAGTTGGCGCCGTCTGTGGGGAGCTGGGCAAAAAGTAGTTCGCGTTGTGAGATGGTGATGGGGAATGGTAGCTGTGGTTTTCGTAGGCAGCTCAATAGCAGAATGGGTGGAAAGGGAAAGGTAATGGAAGAAGTTGGATGGATTTGGGAAGTAAGGGTCTGTGTAAATGAGGATGCTTTCTTATTGAATTGCGGAATGAAATGCAAAGGAGAAAGCCAGCGGATGCCCATCGGCGGTGAATTGCTGAATGAATGCAACGACGGGAAAGGATTTCATCCGCTGGTGACAGCTGGCCAAGGTCCTCAGTAGGAAGGAACTTCTCCCTCTGCCTAGACGGCCACCGGCTTCGCCTGAAGCTCGCGTGGGAGGACTGATCAGGGAGCAGGCCAGCTCGGGGCGAGGGTTAAATTGGTAAGGTGGTTTCCCCATACTGGAAGAAAAGATGTAGAATTCTTCCAGGAAGCCACCTGAAGTGGCAACTTTAGACCTCGCCCAGACATCCAGGGATGCTCTCAACGAGCCAGGAACCGGGAAAATGCATTTCCCAAGGAGCACTAATGGAGCGCCCGATTCACTAGACCCTGCGATACAGCTCGGAAACCTTGGGATCAGGTTTAGATCGAAGGATTCCTAGGAGCGCCTGATGTAGGAGCCAGCTTGAATAAGGTCTACAATTCTGGCATACGCATCTGGTGTATCCAGAGCTTGGATCGGAAGATGCGGCCAGGCCGTAAAGAGGAAGCAATGAGCAGTAGGATGAAAGAAGAAGAAGAAGTCCCGAGCAGACAGGAACTGCATGTACAAGAGCCTCTCTTAAAATGTCCCGCAAAGAGTTGTAATAAGGGCAGTATGTCCATTGAAATAAGAATAAAATTCTCTTTTTTATTTTTAAACTTGCACATCGCTCGGTTATCAATTGAAACCCGAGATTTCTTTTCAATATTTGTTTGGTTATGCTCGACACGAAGGCAGTGGTTGAGATCGGAATGGGCATAACACTCGTGGCACACCGAGCCCCGTGTTATTATCAAACCCCCGGTGCGATGCGCCGATCCGGTTCTTCTCACTTTAAGTGGAAAATACTACAAGAGGTGGAGTACGTGAGGGAGCACGTGAAACCCTCGAGGCAAGGATTAACCTCCCGAGGATGGAGCGTAACTACCCCACTACTGGCATTTTGCACTGTCGGCTCAGGGCTGGATGTGTTTCGCCGAGGCCTCTGTGTGCCACCGGCTCGGGGCTGGATATGTTCCACCGAGGTTTCGTGGTTCAGGTTCAGGGCTATGACTCTGTGAGGTCACCTCACTATTTAAGGATCCGTGGGCAGCATAGCACGGGGAGAGATGAGTCCATGTGGCGATTGTTTGCTCAAGTGGTATCGAACTTAAGGAGGAACATGCCCTTAATGCTTCAAACACTCTTTGATCCTTAGATCGTTCTGATCCGTGAGAGGCACAACACGAGGAGGGGTAATGCCTTCGTAGTGTGTGTCTGCTCCAGCGTTGTGAGGAGGAGCCCTCGGGAAGTACTCGGGCTCCACAGAGTCTCGATGTATAGAGGAAATGCCCTTACCATTTAGAACGCTCATTGATCCAAATCCTGGTTCGTCGGGACTCTGAACTGAAAGATTCAGGATTGTGTTTTGGAGACCTCAGATAAGACGCTGTTCTAGGGGATCCGTGCTACTATCTTTACTTATGAAATATTTTTGTTTTGGGACAAGTGTTAAGTCACCCCCGCTTTCTGTTTTAGTTTTATTTCCCAAGGTTTTGTTTTCAATTTTCGCTGGCCTAGCAAGGGGACCCCTGCGTTAGATCAGTGCTGGGCTATAAAGGTTGATTTGTTTCCCTTCGGCATAAGTCCCGAATGGTTTTATTCGGCTCGGGGCTGGATTCATTCCGCCGAGGCCTGTGTGGTTTTATTCGGCTCGGGGTTGGATTCGTTCCACCGAGGCCTGTGTGGTTTTATTCGGCTCAGGGCTGGATTCGTTCGGCCGAGGCCTGTGTGGTTTTATTCGGCTCGGGGTTGGATTCGTTCCGCCGAGGCTTGTGTGGTTTTATTCGGCTCGGGGTTGGATTCGTTCCACCGAGGCCTGTATGGTATTATTTGGCTCGGGGCTGGATCCGTTTCGTCGAGGCCTGTGTGGTATTATTTGGCTCGGGGTTGGATTCGTTCCGCCGAGGCCTGTATGGTATTATTTGGCTTGGGGCTGGATCCGTTCCACCGAGGCCTGTATGGTTTTATTCGGCTCGGGGTTGGATTCATTCCACCGAGGCCTGTATGGTATTATTTGGCTCGGGGCTGGATCCGTTCCACCGAGGCCTGTATGGTTTTATTCGGCTCGGGGTTGGATTCGTTCCACCGAGGCCTGTATGGTATTATTTGGCTCGGGGTTGGATTCGTTCCACCAAGGCCTGTATGGTATTATTTGGCTTGGGGCTGGATCCGTTCCGCCGAGGCCTGTATGGTTTTATTCGGCTCGGGGTTGGATTCATTCCACCGAGGCCTGTATGGTATTATTTGGCTCGGGGCTGGATCCGTTCCACCGAGGCCTGTATGGTTTTATTCGGCTCGGGGTTGGATTCGTTCCACCGAGGCCTGTGTGGTATTATTTGGCTCGGGGTTGGATTCGTTCCACCGAGGCCTGTATGGTATTATTTTGCTCGGGGCTGGATCCGTTCCGCCGAGGCCTGTATGGTTTTATTCGGCTCGGGGTTGGATTCGTTCCACTGAGGCCTGTGTGGTATTATTCGGCTCGGGTCTGGATTCGTTCCACCGAGGTTATGGTTGTTATTGAGCTCGAGGTCGGGTTACGTCCCACCGAGTCAGCTCTCAAACCAGGGATGTATCATTCCCCCAGGCTCAAGTGACTTTTTCAGCTCGGGGTTGGGTTACGTCCCACCGAGTCAGCTTCTCAAAACTGGGGATGTATCATTCCCCCAGGCTCAAGTGCCTTTTTCAGCTCGGGGTTGGGTTACGTCCTACCGAGTCAGCTTCTCAAAACTGGGGATGTATCATTCCCCCAGGCTCAAGTGTCTTTTTCATCTTGGGGTTGGGTTACGTCCCACCGAGTCAGCTTCTGAAAACTGGGGATGTATCATTCCCCTAGGCTCAAGTGTCTTTCTCAGCTTGGGGTTGGGTTGCGTCCCACCGAGCCAGCTCTTAAACCAGGGATGTATTATTCCCCCAGGGTTGAACATTTGGTAGGTAATAAGGAAGAGGAAGTAAAGGAAAGAGTTGCATAAACCTAGTGGCAACGGAATGGAGGCAGTGGAGGTCTTCCGGAGAATCGCCCAAGTAAAGTCATGTTATTTTTATGGTAGTTCTCTACACCAACTCGTAAGCTCGTTGGTACCCAAAACTAGGGGATAGCTGTTGATGGGAAAAATAGGCGCACTAGAGGCAGAAGGGCAGGGATGTAATTCTCTATTCTATGAAAGGAATTATACTGCACTGTATGAAGGTGTCATCGGGACTACGGAAGTCCTAGCACAAGGTCGGCCGGAAGTCTGTGTGAAGTCGTCGGTTTCAGACGGGTTCGCATCGGAGGGCAGTTGACGTACTCGGCTCGGTTTGGTTAAGGATGGGCTTAGGGGCCGGTCAGCAGATTTAGTGATAAGTTGGCCGATCATCTCTCCACCGATAGAAGACTACAAAAGATAAAGTGTCGTGACTCCTCAAAGCACGTGTCAACACCCGGAGAAGTTCGACAGGCCATTATTAATGATAAGAGCATGCTGGAAGTAGCAAAAAGTCAAAGAGAAGTGATGGATGTCAGACGGTCAGAGTGTTTTCGGTGATGGCAGACATTGGGAGAAGATTTCATTAAGTGTATAGAGTTCATGTGGAAGGAATCTACAAAAGATAGGGAATAGTGACCGACTCTAGATTTAGTATAAAAACAGAAGTAAGATAGTAAATGAGGGGTTCCTTTTTTTTTGGAGGGTCATTTTTGTTTTTAGATGATGATTCTGCTTCAAGAAAAAGAAGAAGAAACATGGTGCTTTTCTTTGTAAATTAGTGAGAGAGAGAGAGAAATCCCTTGTAAAAGTATGGGAGAGTTGCTCGGCTTGCCATAAACCGACCATATTTTAGACGGCAGAGCACCCAATTTTGTAATAAAACTCCGCCAGTTTTGTGCCCGTGGACGTAGGCTGGATCACATCCGCCGAACCAACGTTAACTACCTGTGTTGATCCGCATGCTTCTTCCATTTTTCACACCAAGTTTGTCTTTGGTTCTCCCCATAACCAAACAATTTACTGTTGATAGAAGGTAGAAATCCCGGGAGCAATCTTCTTTCCGCTATTGCCCCTGAGACAAAAATCAGCCATCAACAAAAGTGCAATTTCTGGTTGGTGTTTGCGTGTTCCAGGGGCTGATTTGCTGGGGTATTTTGCGTGAGTATGAGGGGCTATTGGAGGTCAGTTTGTGTGCGTGGATGAGGCTGTATGAGGGCAGTGTTTGTGGCGTGAAGGAGGCTGTTTGTGAAGGCAGTGTTAGTGCGTGAATGAGGCTGTGTAAGGGTAGTATTTGTGGCGTGTAGGAGGCTGTTTGTGAGGGCTGTGATGGCAGTGTTTTAGGCGTTAAAGGTGGTTGTTTGTGAGGGTTCTGAGGGTTGGTATGTGCAAGGTGTGTTTGGCTTGTGCGTGAGTGAGGGCTGGTATGAGTTTCCTGGGCGATGTGGGATTGAGGGGAGTGATGGGTTGTGAAGTGTTTGTGCGTGAATTGTGAAGACAATTAAGGTGGGTAGTTTCCTAATCGATGTGGGATTGAGGGGAGTGATGGGTTATTGTTTTAGGTGTGAAGGGGTTGGTTTCAGGGAGGCTACTTGGCGTGTTTGAGGGCTGTTTGTGAGGGGGTGCAGTGGCGTGAACAAGGGGCTGGTTCTGGGGTGTTTTATGTGTGAGGTTGGGGCTCGAAAGTGGGTGATTTGTGAGGGCTGTATGCGGCTGGACATGGGGGATTTCAAGAGGCTGTGTTGAAGTGGTTGATACGTGAATGGGGGGCTTTCCAGTGCTCTGTTTGGGCGTGAGTTGCTTTTTGTGTGCGTGAAGGAGGTTGAGTGCAAAGGGCGTGAGCTGTTGCTTGCTAAGTGCGTGGATGCTGCTTATTTATTGCTGGATTGGCGTGAGCAAGGGGAGTCTTTGTGATGTGTTTTTGTTATGAAGGTTCTGTTGAGGGAGAAGTGATCTACGTGAATTGCGTGGAGCTGAGTGTGGAGTAGAGGATTCATGTGTGGTTCTGGGGTGTTTTATGCGTGAACAAGAGTTGGGTAGGGAGAGGTTTCAGCGCGTGAGTTTAGGGCTTATTTTGAGGCTTGAATGGAGGAGGAAATTTGTTTTGATTTCTTTGTTGAAAATGAAGGAGAGAGGAAGGTGAGGTGCTTTCGGCGTGGAGCTTTGTTGATTTTTGGGTGGAAGGCATGTGAGGTGGTTTTGGTTTGTTTTGTTTGTTTGTGTTGTTTAGTTTGAATTTGTGTGTGTTATGTTCACGTGGGTAAGTCTTTGGTTTTGAAAATGGGTGATTTATGTGCATGATTTAGGGGCTTCACGTGGGGTGGCAGTGAGTGCAAGAGGGGAATTATTAATTTAATGATGGGTTTGTTGTTTGGTGAGTGTGTATGAGTGAAACGGCTAAGGGACGTGAGGTGAATGGGGTTTTGGGTCGAGGAAAATTTTGAAACGGAGATTCGACGAGCAAACCCGAAGCTAAATAAGCGAAGTAAATCCAACGAGATGTCATTTCTTGATTTTTCCCTTCCGACGTCCGTATCTCGCGACTTCCACGACATAAAAAGGTTGTGCCTCCGTACGAGGCTCATCATCGGGACTTACATGCAAAAATGCAGTGCTTACAGTCACCCCCACTTTGATGGGAGTTGTGTAGTGTGCGACAATGACAATCCTATCAAAGTTCGTGCAAGGTATTTTTATTTACCAGGCTCGCCAGCTGCCACCTGGTTTGCCTGTTGCTCTGAACTGAGTTGATGATGCTGTGGACCTCGATCCTGGGATGCATCCCAATAGCTGCAACCGACAACGGGGGCCTCGACCCTGGGTCGCATCCCAATACCACTGACAAAATAGGTCTCGGCCTGGGGACACATCCCCAAACTGTAACTAATGATGCAGTGGGTCCACGACCTTGGAACGCATTCCAATAACTACAACCGACAACGGGGGCCTCGACCCTGGGACGCATCCCAATACCATTGACAAAATGGGCCTCGGCCCGGGGACGCATCCCCAAACTGTAACTAATGATGCAGTGGGTCCACGACCCTGGTACGCATTCCAATAACTGCAACCGACAACGGGGGCCTCGACCCTGGGACATATCCCAATACCGTTGACAAAATGGGCCTCGGCCCGGGGACGCATCCCCAAACTGCTGATACTTATGATGATGTGGGTCTCAACCCTGGGACGCATCCCCAAAAACTGATACTGATATTGACGTGGGCCAGGACCTTAGGACTCATCCCTGAAACTGATGTTGATGCTGATGTGGGCCTCGACCCTGGGACTCATCCTCAAAAGCTGATACTGTAACTGATGTGGGCCTCGACCCTGGGACTCATCCCTCAAAACTAATACTAAAGCTGATGTGGGCCTCGACCCTGGGACTCGTCCCCCAAAATTGATACTGTAGCTGATGTGGTGTGGGCCTCGACCCTGGGACTCATCTCCAAAAGCTGATACTGTAACTGATGTGGGCCTTGACCTTGGGACTCATCCCCCAAAACTGATATTGAAGCTGATGTGGGCCTCGACCCTAGGACTCATCCCCGAAACCAATATTGATGCTGACGTGATGAGGGCCTCGACCCTGGGACCCCCGAAACTGATACTGATGCTAACGTGATGTGGGCCTCGACCCTGAGACTCATACCCCAAAACTGATACTGAAGTTGATGTGGGCCTTGACCCTGGGACTCGTCCCTGAAGCTGCTGCTGACGCTGATGGGACCCTCGACCCTGGGACTCATCCCCCAAAACTGATACTGATGTGATGTAGGCCTCGGCCCTGAGACTCATCCCTGACACTGATGCTGATGCGATGTGATGGTTCATTCCTAAACCGCGCTCCATTCTCGGATTGTCATTCCCGGCTTGTTTATTCCAGAAGCTTGCTTTATTCTTGGAGTACCATTCTTGGCTTGTTTATTCCCGAAGCTTGCTTTATTCTCGGAGTACCATTCTTGGCTTGTTCATTCTCGAACCCTACTCCATTCGGAGTGCCATATCTGGCGAAACTGATGCTGACAATGATGTGGGCCTCGCCCCCGGAGTGCCATACTTGGCCAGACTGATTCTGATAATGATGTGGGTCTCGCCCGCAGAGTGCCATACCCGGCAAAGACTGATAATGATGTGGGCCTCGCCCCTAGAGTGCCATACCTGGCAAAGACTGATAATGACAATGATGTGGGCCTCGCCCTCATAGTGCCATACCCGGAAAGACTGCTACGGATGCTGATGTGGGCCTCGCCCCTAGAGTGCCATACCCGGCAAGACTGCTACTGATGCTGATGTGGGCCTCGCCCTCAGAGTGCCATACCCGGCCAGACTGATGCTGATAATGATGTGGGCTTCGCCCTAGAGTGCCATACCTGGCAAGACTGATACTGATAATATGATGGTTCGTTCTCGAACCATGCTGTGAGGTGGTCCTTTCCCAAACCGTTACTGTGTGAGGTGGTCCATTCCCGAACCGCTACTGTGAGGTGGTCCATTTCCGAACCGTTACTGTGATGTTTTACATTCCCGAACCTTGCTCCATTCTCAGAGTGTCGTTCCCGGCTTGTTCATTCCCGAAACTGTGTTCCATTCTTGGAGTGCCATTATCGGCTTGTTCATTCCCGAACTGTGTTCCATTCTCGGAGTACCATTCCCGACTTGTTCATTCCTGAACCTTGCTCCATTCTCGGAGTCTGCTCCATTCTGGAATTCTGTTGCTTTCTCAGATTTTTCATTCTCGAACCTTGCTCTATTCTCGGAGTGTGCTCCATTCTCGGATTGTGCTCTATTCTCGGATTGCCATTCTTGGCTTGTTCATTCTCGAACTCTATTCCATTCTCGGATTCTGCTCCATTCTCGGATTCTGCTCCATTCTCAGATTGTTCATTCTCGAACCTTGTTCCATTCTCGGATCGCCATTCTCGGCTTGTTCATTCTCGGATCGCCATTCTCGGCTTGTTCATTCTTGAACTCTGCTCCATTCTTGGAGTACCATTCCCGACAAAACTGATGTTGATGTTAGTGTGGGCCTCGCCCCAGAATGCCATACCTGGCGAAACTGATACGAATGATGTGATAGTTCATTTCAACATACTGTACCACCTCTCATGAGATAATCTTGATAATCAAACATATTTTCATCCTCAACAAATGCTTCGCATCGAAACCAGAGAACCTTCAAAGTACTTAATATACTCAACTCCGCTTGTCTGAATGAGTGATCTGAACTAGACTCCTAGTGTGTGTGTGCTAAAGATCTTTCACAGCTTGTTCCTTAAGTAAGCCAACTCGACGATTTCGTCTCAGAGAATCAGATCAGTGGGTCTAACCAATCTAGATGTTTTGATCACACTTTGTGATTACTTCGTCATACTCAACATGATATGGTCTTTTTTTTTTTTTTCTTGTCTCTTTTTGTTTTCATTTTGAACTTTTTTTTTTAAATTCTTTTTTTAATTCTTTTCATTATTTTTCTCTTTTCTTTCTTTTTCTTTCTTTGACACACCTACCCTTTAAGGTAGCATTTCTCCTCATGGTGGTCCTAATACTCGCCAATGGGTAGCTTCACGCTTATCGGTTATAGATGGTCTATTTTTCTTTTTCTTTTCATTGCAGAGACTTTTTCTTTGTTTCCAACCATATCATATATCATAGCATAAGTAAACCAGAGTGGACATCCAGGCAATTGGTCATTCACTGATCCATCATCTCTTCAACTAGTCATCTCGCCAACTACTCAGGCTTCTACTGTTGAGATCCCGTAATCAAGTGCTCGTGAGTCTAGCCAAGATCAATCCATTCAGAATACCGGATGAGAGCACATCTCGTACTTCTTGTTTCTAAGGTTTCTCCCTACAGCAAACAATGTCATCACCGGACATATGTCTAACTATCAAAGACTTCTCTCCGTGGAATTCTTCCTTTCAACTACTGAAAAAATGGGCTTCGCCCCCTGGAATCCATTCCCGACACTGATGGGCCTCAACCCTAGGATTTCTTCCCGAAACTAATACCGATTCATTCTTGAAACTGATAACACTGTTGCTGCTTCCGATTTGCTTGCCTTTGCCGCTTTCCCTTATTTTCTTTGAGACCTGCGAACACAAACAAAACAACAGAATAAAATACGTGCATGTGATGTGTATGTATGCAAGTGTGGAGGTCCTCCCTGTTCATGATGGTTTAGATCCTCGTTGTGATCCTTGGCACCGCATGTCTCTGGTCGCCCCCTACTGTTTCTCTTTTGTCTGAAATCTGCAAACACAAAACACAAAACAAGGGATGCAAGTTACGTGTATGCATGGATGAACTTCCTATCCCGTCAGGTTAGGTCTTCTGCCAATTCTCTTGGTGACTGCTCAATCTTCTCTTCCTCAGGCTAAATACAGCTTCAATCTGTCAACATTGATCGGCTCGGTGAACTCGTTCCCTTCCAAGTTTGACAGTTTCACTGCTCCGTTTCCCAATTTCTGAATGACTATCCTGTCTTTTCTGCTTGCTTCTTCTGAGGATTCCCCGATAGTCTTTACATTCTGATTGTAAAATTTTCTGTTATCGGCTATACCGGGTACGGTCAAACTGGCCACAGCATTAGTCAGAACTTGCAACATCTCAATAATTTTGGTTACTTTAATCTTCAATTGATCCAGGCGGGATCTCTCGTTTTGCTAACTTGCTCATGTTGACTGACGGTTTCTTGACGAGTCTCTCTGCTTTCCTAACCCAACGGGAATCTATGATGGCTTTTAAGACACAAAAGGGTTAACATGACGCGTGTATGCATGAAATGCGTGAGATACATACGATGTATGTAATATATCAGTTGGCCCATTATCATTTTAAAGCATTCAATCATACTATTGCGCGGTGCAAACTTGTCCCATTTGAAAAGGCCCAACAAGTTTATACTTTTTGCGATAACATGGCTAAACAACTTCAAATAATAAGAGGCCTAAACACAAAATGGCCCATCGGCATTTTAGAAGCTTTCGGCTTAATTGTCAAAGGACACGAACTTGTCCCAGTTTAAATGGCCCAACAAGTTCATATCTCTTGACAAGAAGTCCAACTGGATCCAAATGACGATGTTCCAAAACATAAACATAAGCAAATAATTCCTACTGGTCATACAACTACGGTTCACATGTAGGTTTCAGGAGTGTAAACAAAAGCTCTCGCTGACGAAGGATTGTTCACAACTAGGACTCCCCACTCAAGGGTTCAAATGACCAAGTGAACGCACCTTTTTTATACCTTACGGTACGTTCCAACGAGTAATGGTATGTGACTAACTGTCAAATGGATTTCTTATTGTAGATTCCCCAGAGGGAGGGTGGAGCGAACTCTCTTAAATACCCAAGCCTCTTAGGCTCTTATCGCCTTGGTGACAGGAATAACAATAAGTCCTCCAAATTAGTCTGTCACATTGAGCTATAGATAATGATTACCTCGGTGCCTTCACAGCTTTTCCTTATAGAAAGGTAGTGAGTGAAAGAAGACACCAAATCATTACCAAGCCTTAATAATTGCCTTTGATTAAATTCCCTTAACCCACAGTAGACATGGTTGATTAAAGCACAAATCACAAACATTACAAGACATTATTTCGGGGCCGATTCTCTATCCCCAGTGGAGTCGCCAGACTGTAGGACACAGAAACTGGGCGACGCATGCTGTTCTAGGCTCGTGGCCTAGTTGGGAGTACGGAGTAGCCCACATGGACTAAACCGGAGAATAATGGAGTCGCCACCCGGTGTGATCTGGGAAAATGATTTAAGGCCGCACTCACCCCTCGAAAGGGAAGACCTCAAACCGTTGGGTTCAGAATGGTCACATACTTATGTCAATTGTAATGAACGGATTTGTGCAATTTTAACCAAGTCTACTCAACATACATTTGCAAAAAGGTAACCTACACCTAAATTCATATACGGCTTAAATCTAAGTTTGCATGCTTTAAAAGCTAGTTATCATAACGGCAAACACATGATATCACACAATGATCGTGTTGAATTATCAAATACAAAAAATAAATAACCACCTAAACATAAACGTAAATTAAACTCCTATTGCGAAAGAAAATAACTAAATCATGCATAAAGAAGTAACATAATCATGCTTTAAAAATAAACAACATACTAGACTAAATCATGCTCGAATACAAGGTTGTATGAAATGAAATACGTGTATCTCTCAAGTGGTACGTGGCATTGTATCTCGAGTACAAACCGTACTACCGTCCATTCGGATTCGGCTACGGAATTTATGTTCGGGTTTCCATCCGATATACCACAAGAGAGAACATATATTCCGTTCATCCGGAAATCACATCATGCCACAATAAATGACTCTCATGCGATAATATTTAAAATAAACAAAAACAAATGAGAGATGATAAATAAAAGGGTGCCCTCAGGTCTAACCTCTTTTGTCGTCTCTCGAAAGCGCGTCACACGGCCGTCGGATGGGTTGATGCTCCGCAACTTTTCTGGTTCACTAATCCAACATTTTTCCTCGCTGTTTCGTTGTTTAGATTGCTATTTTCACTCTGTTTTGCAGTGTTTCTGGTCACGGTTTAGGCTTATTGTTTTGCGGTGATGTAGGGCTGTTTTGGGTTGCAGTTTACTAGTTTTATTGGCAGTTTTCTAGTCAGAATTTTCGGTAATATACTTCAGGTTTCAGGGACAGAATTTTCGGTAATTAGATGCAATTTCAGTAGCTATTTTCGGTGATAGAGAGGGGGGTGTTTAAAGTGCAATTTCTGGTTGTTGTTTGCGTGTTCCAAGGGCTGATTTGCTGGGGTATTTTGCGTGAGTATGAGGAGCTGCTGGAGGTCAGTTTGTGTGTGTGGATGAGGCTGTATGAGGGCAGTGTTTGTGGCGTGAAGGATGCTGTTTGTGAAGGCAGTGTTAGTGCGTGAATGAGGCTGTGTAAGGGTAATATTTGTGGCGTGAAGGAGGCTGTTTGTGAGGGCTGTGAGGGCAGTGTTTTAGGCGTTAAAGGTGGCTGTTTGTGAGGGTTCTGAGGGCTGGTATGTGCAAGGTGTGTATGGCTTGTGCGTGAGTGAGGGCTGGTATGAGTTTCCTGGGAGATGTGGGATTTAGGGGAGTGATGGGTTGTGAAGTGTTTTTGCATGAATTGTGAAGACAATTATGGTGGTTAGTTTCCTAATCGATGTGGGATTGAGGGGAGTGATGGGTTGTTGTTTTAGGCGTGAAGGGGTTGGTTTCAGGGAGGCTACTAGGCGTGTTTAAGAGCTGTTCTTGAGGGGGTGCAGTGGCGTGAACAAGGGGCTGGTTCTGGGGTGTTTTATGTGTGAGGTTGGGGCTAGAAAGTGGGTGATTTGTGAGGGCTGTATGCGGCTGGACATGGGGGATTTCAGGGGCTGTGTTGAAGTGGTTGATGCGTGAATATGGGGCTTTCCAGTGCTTTGTTTGGGCGTGAGTTGCTTGTTTGTGTGCGTGAAGGAGGCTGAGTGCAAAGGGCATGAGCTGTTGCTTGCTAAGGGCGTGTATGCTACTTATAGGGGAGTATTTGTGATGTGTTTTTGTTATGAAAGTGCTGTTGAGGGAGAAATGATCTACGTGAATTGCGTGGAGCTGAGTGTGGAGTGGAGGCTTCACGTGTGGTTCTGGGGTGTTTTATGCGTGAACAAGGGTTGGCCAGGGAGAGGTTTCAGGCGTGAGTTTAGGGCTTATTTTGAGGCTTGAATGGAGGAGGAAATTTGTTTTGATTTCTTTGTTGAAAATGAAGGAGAGAGGAAGGTGAGGTGCTTTCGGCGTGGAGCTTTGTTGATTTTTGGGTGGAAAACATGTGATGTGGTTTTGGTTTGTTTTGTTTGTTTGGTTTGAATTTGTGTGTGTTATGTTCACGTGGGTGTGTCTTTGGTTTTGAAAATGTGTGATTTATGTGCATGATTTAGGGGCTTCACGTGGGGTGGCAGTGAGTGTAAGAGGGGAATTATTAATTTAATGATGGGTTTTTTGTTTGGTGAGTGTGTATGAGTGAAACGGCTAAGGGACGTGAGGTGAATGGGGTTTTGGGTCGAGGAAAATTTTGAAACGGAGATTCGACGAGCAAACCCGAAGCTAAATAAGCGAAGTAATCCAATGAGATGTCAATTCTTGATTTTTCCCTTCAGACGTCCGTATCTCACGACTTCCACGACATAAAAAGGTTGTGCCTCCGTACGAGGCTCATCATCGGGACTTACATGCAAAAATGCAGTGCCTACAATTACCCAATGTTTTCCAACTCATCCAATGATCAAAAACACAAAAATCACCATGACATTAGGGCATTGCTACATTCGGCCAAGCCAACATATTGGGCAAAAATTGATCCAATCAATATTTCATGAAATTGATCATATACAACTTCAATTCATCATCATTCAAGCATACTCAATCAATCAATTTTATCAAATCATGCTCAAATTGATTTTACCCAAATTTTACCCTAATTTGTTTCGTGCTCAAAATGGCTCAAGATACCATTGTTGGGTTTATATTATGTCCCAAGGATCAATTCAAGCAAGAAACATGTGTGAATACTCAAACAAAGTATGGCGGAATCATACTTACATTGATCGGATTGCGATGTGAGGAACAAAAACTTTTAGCTCCTTAAACTCACGGTTTTTGCTCCTTGTGGTGCTCGGCAGTGGGCTGTTTTGAGCTCCTCCAAATTCGGTCGTCTCCAAGCTCCAATATTGGTGTGCATTCCATGCCCACGGGTGGGTTTCCCTATCACCTTCGCAAGCCCCCGAATGTGTGCTAGCACCTTGGAAATTTTGCCGTAAAACTTCCTATGCTTCTCCTACATCTCACGGCAATTGCAGTAAAATGGAGGAAGAAAATGGCCTAAGGCCGAGAAAGAGAGGGTGAGAGTAGTGAGAAAATATGTTGTGTGTTTTGTATATCTAATACCAAAATAAAAGTCAAATACCAATTAATAAAATAATGGTATATGTCTTTCAATCACACTTGAGTGTCTAACACTCTTCCATCATTTCTCATCAACTTCCATCAATCAAAGTGACTAAAGTTGACAAGTGATGTGACAGGTGATGTGACATGTGGGCCCCACTCGATTCGAAATGCGAGTGGGCCCGCAAACACTTTCGGGCTCGGGTTCGCTAATTCCGAATTAACGAATTTTCCGTTGCGATGTAATTAAATAATTATGCCTAGCAAAATTACTATTCACGTCGCTAACGAATTAATTCTAAATTAACTCGTTCGCCCGAATTAAAATCTAATTTTAATTCCGCGTCGAAATCCAATTTCGTATAATATATCGAATATATTATTTTATCAATTAATTCCAAATTAATCGTTCTCTCTCATTAAATAATATTTTATCCCAGATAAATATCTCCGTAATTAATCCCAGATTAATTTTCTCTCTCTTATAATTAATCCCAGATTAATAAAGTGCGAGTCATACGTCATCGGTGAATCTTCGGGAAGCGACCCATGAGATCCCCAGATATGTTGGCAGTAAATCCGGTCGTTGGACTATCCGAACACGTACGTACCTAGTACTACGTTTTTACCGATTTACAAGACATGGTTGGCTTCTAGCAAAGCACCGTGCCTACCCAATTCTCTAGAAATATTCTTACTGGAATATGTGATCTATATCAGGCGTAGTATACGTAGTATTGCATATTTCAATCCAGTATCGGATGTCACGTCCTAGGCCTGGGCTGGAATTGTGTCTGCCCCGTACGAAGCACATATCGGATCTCTGGTAACTAGTCTCTATAATCGGATAAACATGACCTAGTCATAATATCCTGATAGCTGCAGCATATAAGAGCACCAGTTCCGTATCCTACGTGATGATCATCTCCACTATGATTGGAGTGATACTTTCGTCTTGACATCACACCCAATACACTATGATTCTTAACATACCCAGAAGAGGCGTACACAGAACCTGTTAAAGCCCTGGACGACCAAAACCAAAGTATATTGATTGTCGCAAGTATTAGCGGTGCAAGTCTCAGGTTAAGACCAAAGACACCTACCCTGATTCGGACTTCCATAGACACATAGTCATACTACCAATGGAATTCCGAGGGGTCTATCCAGAGCGAAGCTGTTTCCCGTACCATCGGTAAACACGACCTCCTATTACACTTGCATGAGTATCCTATACCCAAATATATGAGAACTATGTCGTTATGCTCTCACAACGCGCACAAGTGTAATACTAGTCTATTCCGCATTATCGATGTCCAATCTCGATAATACTACGACTAGAGATATTTAATGATTAAACCTACGTGGATTGATACTGTCTCATATCATCTCAATCCGGAACTAATCATATGGACCTTTTATCATTTATACATCTTGGTAATCTAATTACAAATGATAAAAGAGAAATTTCCTTTGTCACATAGTTAATTTGTACAACAACACCATGATCTGTACAAATAGTGATGCTATGGGCCATAACTGTCCAACATCAGTTTCATCCGAATACGTTAGGGGCTACCCTATAAGTCCCGTATCAACTCGTATGTTCATGATACATCATGATATCTGTAAAATAGCTTCAGAGTGATAACGCTTACTTGAATAAACAAATTTTAATCTGATTTCGTAGTGCGTTTCTTAGTCCATTTCTAATCTAGTTTATCCGATGATAGATCAATCGCATGAACCACAAGTTTCACATGTGAAGTGAAGAAAGGCTAGCAGAACTCTAAGATAGTGAGTGGACCTCTTTTCTCAAACTGATTTTTATTTAACAGTATTTGATATCAGACTTAGTTTTGAGTATATAGGGCGTTAGCCGGAATTTTATTACAGTTGCTTTTCAGATAAGGATGATTTAGAAAAGAAATGTTTTCCAAAGCTTGATTTTCATGTTTTCAAGGCATGAGAGAAAAGCCCTTATCTGTATGTAACTTTATTCAGATATGGAATTGACGGACATCACATGTGCACATGTAGAGGACTGGGGGGACGACGATACGTAACGCCCCCAGATCCTAGTTCAGGACTAGGGATGACAGATGCCCCTAGATTCTAGTTTCAGATCTTAGAGGGTAGCATAGATTCGCACCCCTAGTTCTAGTTCAGTGGCTTGGGGGATGACGATACGTAACGCCCCAAGACCATTAGGTTCAGAGACATGAGTTGCCTGCTTTGGGGGACGGCGATACGTAATACCCCAGAGTCGTGATTTTGCATTCCTGGCTCTAGTTAGGCATATGGGGGACGACGATACGTAACGCCCCTATACGTCAAGTTTTTCAGATACAAACCAGTTTCCAGATATCAGATTTTCAAAAAATAGTTTTCAGAGAACAGATCTTAGAAACAGTGCTCACAAAGCAGATTTCAGAAATATAAGTTTTATAAAAGAGATTTCAGACAAAGTTTTCAGAAAAAAAACTTTCATATAAATTTATTTCTGGAACTTTGGTTTTAGAACCAAAAGTTTTACATTAGTAATTTAGTTTTCGTTCACTCACTTAGATTGTACGACGATCTAACCCCCACTCCCAGTTTTCTGTGGTTGCTGGTATTCTCGGAGGACGAGCTCGGGAGGACGGATACTGATGCAGTCACAGGGTATGAAGTCCACCAGTTCAAGTCAGAGTCAATGGGTGTCTAGTCAGTGTTAAACAGAAGGCATGTATTAGTTTTTCCTTGTGACAATCATTGTTAAGCAAGTGTTAATGTGTATACAATACTTAATATTGAATTTATTTTTCATGTTGTTGAGCTTGGGCATTGGTCCCATACTTAAGATTTTGATTGAGGAAATAGTAATAATGTAGTTTATAGTTAGAAATACAGAGGCTCAGGGGAATATTACGGCCTATTCCCTGCCGGTAACATCTCCCAGATTGTGATTGTTATAAGGATTGTATCAGAGCATGGTCTAGGGAGTCAGTAACTGCAATGGGTAGAGTCTTGGGGTCTTGTATACATAGTACGTCCGGGATACTTGTATGCATGGAACTACCTCTCCAATATCCGATCCTTGAGTACGTCCTCAAGATCAATAGAAAGGTTAGTAAGCTATCCCAGACTGTTCGAATAGTATTCCTCGCGAGAACAATTATGTTATAGATTCAAGTTGAGAATTTCCCTATTACCAGAAGTACAAACGAGCTATGAAACCAAACAGTAAGATTTTAAGAAAAGCACTCAAGGGAGTGGGAAAATGAGTTATAAGCGAGGAATGAGAGATGCGTAGATGTTTAAGTAGCCGAAGACGGAAAAGTAAATAGACATAAAGAAATAATAAAGCTTTATGGATAACCACCTAAGAAAGTAGGAAGAAAGAGAGAGAAAGCTAGAAAGGAATGTAAGGAAAGAAAAAGGATAAGGTAGAGATGATCTAAATAACCAGGGGCAGAAGGGGTAGTAAAGAGATAGAAGTATAAAAGGAGATAAGATATAAAACACCAGAACTTGGGATAGTGGGGAAGAATATAGTAAGTCCGAATAAGAGTAAAATATCGAGTAGACCTAAATAAAGTTCTTTCCCTTCAAGTAAGATTTATTTCTTCCTCAGAAAATTCTTCCAGGATGACCCAATAATTATCGAGCACTTTGAATAGATACCGAGTTTCCCGAATAACCAGGAGCAGCCATAAGGCAAAAGAAGAAAGAAATTAGGATTAGTCTTGGAGACTTCTAATAGATGTGAGATGCCATAAGAACGCAGACATTCTAGATTCCTCAAAACCCAGACCCGCAGGTAAATAAGAGGAATGACGTCAGGAAAACGATTAGTTTCCCAAACCAAGGAATCCATTAGATGAAACCCCAACCTACCCAAATCTTCACCCCTCCGCGATGCCAAACAATGAAGTTGTCCTGATGGAATCTAGCTCATACCTACCCTACATGAGAACAGACTCCACCAAGACACAGAGTACCAGAACAAGGATACCGAAACTAATCAAGGTATAAGGTGTTTCCCTAGTCCATACCAGTATAGGTATAAACAACAGTAAGAAGCCCGACGAGAGTTCAGAATGGAAAGGCCTGGAAGGTAGATCACCCAGAAAAAGAATTAAGGAAGTTTCGAGGATATAAGGAAGAGAACTCATGGTAGCCAATGATCAATGCAAGTCCGTGTTGGACAATTATGACCCATAGCATCACTATTTGTACAAATCATGGTGTTGTTGTACAAATTAACTATGTGACAAGGGAAATTTCCCTTTTATCATTTGTAATTAGATTACCAAGATATATAAATGATAGAAGGTCCTTATGATTAGTTCCGGATTGAGATGATATGAGACAGTATCAATCCACGAAGTTTAATCATTAAATATCCTTAGTCGGAGTATTATCGAGATTGGACATCGATAATGCGTAAAAGACTAGTATTACACTTGTGCGCGTTATGGGGGCATAACGACATAGCTCTCATATATTTGGGTATAGGATACTCATGCAAGTGTAATATGAGGTTGTGTTTACCGATGGTACGGGAACAGCTTCGCTCTGGATAGACCCCTCGGAATTCCATTGGTAGTATGACTATGTGTCTATGGAAGTCCGAATCAGGGTAGATGTATTTGGTCTTAACCTGAGACTTGCACTGGTAATACTTGCAATAATCAATATACTTTGGTTTTGGTCATCTAGGGCTTTAACAGGTTCTGTGTACGCCTCTTCTGGGTATATTGAGAATCATAGTGTATTGGGTGCGATGTCAAGACGGATGTATCACTCCAGTCATAATGGAGATGATGATCACGTAGGATACGAAACTGGTGCTCTTTTGTACTCCAGTCATCGGGATAATATGACTAGGTCATGATTATCCGATTATAGAGACTAGTTACCAGAGATCCGATATGTGCTTCGTACGGGGCAGACAGAATTCCAGCCCCAGGCCTAGCATGTGACATCCGATGCTGGATCGTAATACGCAATACTACGCCGGATAAAGATCACATATTCCTTTAAGAATATTTCTGGAGTATTGGGTAGACACGGTGCTTTGCTAGAAGCCAACCATGTCTTGTAAATCGGTAAAAACGTAGTACTAGGTACGTACGTGTTCGGATAGTCTGACGACCGGATTTACTGCCAACATATCCGGGGATCTCATGGGTCGGTTCCCGGAAATTGTCCGATGACGTATGACTCGTACATTATTAATCTGGGATTAATTGTTAGAGAGAGAAAATTAATCTATGATTAATTACGGAGATAATTTATTTGGGATAAAATATTATTTAAAGAGAGAGAACGATTAATTTGGAATTAATCGATAAAATAATATATTCCATATATTATAAGAAATTGGATTTCGACGCGGAATTAAAATTAGATTTTAATTTAGGCGAACGAGTTAATTTAGAATTAATTCGTTAGCGACGTGAATAGTAATTTTGCTAGGCATAATTATTTAATTAAATTTGATTTAATTAAGTCGCAACGAAAAATTCGTTAATTCGGAATTAGCAAACCCGAGCCCGGGAGTGTTTGCGGGCCCACTCGCATTTCGAATTCAAGTGCGGCCCACAAGTCACATCACGCGTCACATCACTCGTCATTCAAGTGATGGATGTCTTGTCACTTTGAGTGATTGACAACCAGTCACTATTCATGAGTGATGTGAGTTATTGGAAGGCATAAATGCCATACACCTTTTTGGGAATTGGTAATTGCTTTTGGTATTTGAATTTTGGAAATTAAAATAACCAAATACACAACTCACTCTCTCTTCTTTCCTTATTCTACCTCACGGCCAATGGCCTAAATATTCTCTCCAATTTCTCTCAAATGCCGAGAGCTTAAAGGTGAAGACTAGGAGAATTTTGTTGCAATTTTCTCCAATGCTAGCACATGAAGAGTCATCCAAATGTGATAGGGAAACCCACCCATGGGCATGGAATCCTTACCTAAAGCTTGGAGCTTGAAGATTCAAAATGGAGCACAAAAATGGAGGCCAAAATCGTGAGCTTCATGGAGGAAAAGCTTGAAGATTTTTGTTGTTCCTCGCATCGCAAAAGCCGATCTATGTAAGTATGATTCCGCCATACTTCTTATGAGTATTCACATACTTTTTCATTGCTTGAAATTGATCTTGGGACTAACCTAGAAACCCAACAGTCCGCGTGAGGCTTGTAAGACTAGTAGAAGTCTACAGAATAGGCCAAATTTAGTAGAACCTACATATCAGCCCAAGTCAGTAGAAATCCGTGGAAGTACACAAAGTAGACCTGAGAGGTTGAAGATATTTAGGAGTGACAAGAGTACCAATATGAACGGTAGAATAGAGTGCCGAAATCAAGAGGGAAGAGATCTAAGAAAGCAGTTAGGAGAACAAAACACCACTAGCCTCAGCAGTAAGACATAAAGCAAAGAAACAGGATATGTGAATAGTAAGAGGGATGCGTGAAGTAATGAGGAAATTCAGTAGGATCCCAAGACGTGGGGTAGTCGATCAGGTTCCTACAGAATGAATGATGACCCTTTCTTCTAGAAACCTCGATTTTAGTAAACCTATAGATACCTAACCAGAGCATCATTAAGCTTAAGTGTAAAGCAGAAATACGTACTTGAAGATCCTTATGGAATGAATATGCTCGCTTCTCAACTTAGAACCTAGTAAAGAGAATGATCAGTAAGGAATATCAATTGATAGATTTGATGAATTGTGAGATGGCTAGACAGCCAAATTGATGAGTTCCATGAAACATAAACAAGCAGCATGAGCTAGAATGATTTGAAACCACAATAAGTTGAGCTAAGTTTAGAGACCATTGTTGAATTAAGAAGCCCTTAAAGAGGTAAATACTTAGAAGCACAAAGAAATCAGGGAGAATGATTCTCAAGAATATAGTGAACAACTTATAAAGAGTCTCATGGTATTGAGAAGGAAAAACTAGGTAAAAAGTAATACATGAACTAAAGATTTAGTATGAGATGTTCTAAATAATCAAAGTTGATAGAGTTTTCAGAAAAGTAAAGGTGTAAGGAGTCTAAGGATTTGAGAAAAGAAAGGAACCTATGTAGCAATGTAAGTTTCTTAAGGAAGAATAGTAAAGAGATTATAGCGGCATCTAGAGAAAGAAAATAACGACTTCAGAAGATTAACGACAGAGACTGAATAGAAAGAAGTACATAGTCAGTGTAATAAATTTTTTAGAAAGTATGACTCTGGAGGAATTTCCCAGAAGGGGTAGTGTGTTCGATAATCGAAAATAATCAGAAGTAAAACTGGAGTGGGCAAACCATATAGTTTTTAATAAGTAGTACCCTAGTATAGGAAGGCCTCAGGATAAGTTCCCACCCTCTCAACCCTCGTTACACAATATAGAAGAGATAGACTTTCAAGATTGCCTCAAGATACTCCCAGGAATAAGTGAAAATATAGTGAAAGAGAATCGGAACTTAAAACCTTCAGACGTACTTTAATAAAAAAAAATTAGTCTGAGAAAAAGAGTTCTGAGAGAAGTTTGACTTTGCTAAAGTGCGCCGTGACACGTGTCATCATCCTACGGTGCTGACAATCACCATCACCACAAGTCGCCACGTGTCACTCCACATGTCAGCCACGTCATCATCCACATCACCAGTTGACCTAGTCAACGTGCCATGTCACCGCCATGTAATCATCAGCCAATCACAGCGTGCCATGTGTCATCATTCTATGGTGCCGACAGTCACTATCACCACGTGTCGCCACATCAGCGCCACGTCAGCATAATCATTGAGTGCCAGCCGCCTTGCCACGTGTCACCTTATAACCTTATCAGCAATCACCACGTGTCAGATAAGAATCTGAAGCCAACCAATCAGAAGCTACCAAGTCAACGCGTCACGACGCAAGAAGAAACCTTCGCGTCATGACGCGTGGCACTTATGGACGCCTATAAATAGAGCTCGATGTTTCAGTTGTAGATGTACCTTCCTCTCTGAATTCTCTGATGTAAATAGGGAGTTTTCTATCTAGTTTCTTTAAAATTTTAGTTTTGTAATTAATTTTAATTACGTTCTGTAATAATAGTAATTTACTTTTTTACTTTTACAGTTCTTACTTTTTAACATGAGGAGGTAACTTCCCCCTGCTAGGGTGAAAGGTAATTCTTTTACTGTTGCTATTTAGATTAATCTCCCTTAATATATATATTTACTATTTAAAATACTGACTTAATGAGGATACCGCTATATTGGTCGGTGGTAATTCATTTTAATCTGGTTTAAACCTGACTAGGCAAGGATACCGCCAGATTGGTCGGTTGGTAATTAAATTTTCTTACCGCCTTTATGGCTGGTTGGACTTAATTTCACTTAATCAGGTTACCGCCTATATAGCTGGTTGGTAAAATAATCACAAGTTAATATATTATATTAAGGGAGATATCTAAATAGTAAATAGTAAAAGTTAATCATTTTACCTTAGCATTTTATTTTATTGTAATTTACTTTTCAGCTTTTACTTTACCGCAATTACTTTTCAGCATTTTTACTTTATGTCTTTTACTTTTAAGTTTTTACTAGCCCTAGTTATGTGTCGTAACTAAGTTAGTTATCTGGGGTTGTGATGAATTCTAATATCACCGGTTTATAAGGGGTTATTTTATAGTTTGGGTAATTTAAAGGTTTACTTATTAAGTCTTAAGCTTAATGCTTCTTGTTGTCTGATCACCAATAAGATTGATGTGGTAAATCTAAAATAAACTTGAAAAAGGAATTTTAGGTTTCAGCCTTAGACTTAATAGCCCACGATCTTCCTTCAGGATAGATAACCCTTTAATAGATTTCCTTACATGATAGACATATACCTGTCGGGCGGGGGTAGCCATAATTGGAACTTAAACTTAATGAATCCAGATAATTTGGTTGACATAGACATATGGTTCAATTGGGTTAAACTGGGTATTTGCGTCTGACCATCGACAGAGGCTTTTGCATAATTTAGTGTTCCAGGTTAGTAAACCGATTTATTACACAACCATGAAATAACCACTTCATCTTTTAAAAGAAATTAGAAAGATTCACAACCCTAGATAGTGTCATAATAATGAATTTTCTTAAACCTACTTTTGTACAATCTTATTTACTTGTTTTTAAATTTAGAATCATCACCATTTCAAATCAATCAATCAACATGTTAGATACTAGTAATCATTTGACCTCATAAAATTAATAGATTGGATATTAAGTCCTTGTGGGATCGATACTTTTTATACTACTTGAACGATACGTGCGCTTGCGGTATACGCGTGTGATTGCACCGGTCAAGTTCTTGGCTCCGTTGCCGGGGACTTATTTATCTTTCACTATTAGTTTAGAGGTTAGATACCTTTACTTGTATCTAATTTTTTTTTACTTATTATTTTTGTTTTCTTGTGTTTCAGGTTCTCAGAAACTTCATGAGACGAACCAGAAGCTTTGAACTCCGACTGCTTGACCCGAAAATTGAAAGAACCATCAGACAGTTGAGAAGGGAAAGTCGAGAAGGCCAAGAAGCTTTAGTCAACATGGAACATGAACCTTTGGAAGTTGCACCACCAATTCCCATTCAAGACAGAACCATTCCGGTGGTTGACAGACTCATTTCTTGTATTGTACTTCCTCCCTTACCAGTAAATTCAGGTGACATCAAAACATGCATTCAGATGATTCAACAGTCAGTTCAGTTTGGGAGGGATGCAACCGAAGATCCTAATGCCCACATCAGCAACTTCCTGGAAGTTTGTGGCACTTTCAATTACAACCGAGAAGCTGAAGAAGCAATGAGACTGCGTATTTTCCCATACTCCTTAAAAGACAGAGCTAAATCTTGGCTACATTTACTACCAGCAAGTTCCATCACAACTTGGAACACTTTAGTGTTGGACAATATGACCCATAGCGTCACTATTTGTACAGATCACGGTGTTGTTGTACAAATTAACTATGTAACAAGGAAATTGCACTCTCATCATTTGTGATTAGATCACCATAGATATATAAATGAAGAGAGGTCCATATGATTAGTTCCTGGATTGAGAAAGATATGAGACAGTATCCGTCCACGAAGGATTAATCATTAAATATCCCTAGCCGGAGTATTATCGAGACAGGACATCGATAATGCGGAATAGGCTAGTATTGCACTTGTGCGCGTTGTGAGGCACGACCGCATAGTTCTCATATATTTAAGTATTGGATACTTATGCAAGTGCGATAGGAGGTTGTGTTTCACCGATGGTACGGGAAACAGCTTCGCTCTGGATAGACCCCTCGGAATCCCATTGGTATTATGACTATGTGTCTATGGGAGGCCGAAATCAGGGTAGGTGTGTATGGTCTTAACCTGAGACTTACATCGCTAATACTTACGGTAATCGATAGACTTTCGTCTTGGTGGTACAAGGCTTTAACCGGTTCTGCGTACACCACTTCTGGGTTTATCAGAGAGTCGTAGTGTATTGGGTGTGATGTCAAGATGGAAGTATCACTTCAGTTATAGTGGAGATGATGTCACGCAGGATACGGTACTAGTGCTCTTGAGTGATGCGCATCCAATCATGATATTATGACCAGGTCATGAATATCTGATTATAGAGACTAGTTACCAGACATCCGACATGTGCTTCGGACGGGGCAGACACTTATCCAGCCCCAGCCCTAGCACGTGACTATCCGACACTGGGCCGATATGCAAAATACTACGGTATACTACGCTTGATACAGATCTATATATTCCTGTAAGAATATTTCTGGAGAATTGGGTAGGCATGGCGCTTTGCTAGAAGCCAACCTTGTCTTGTAAATCGGTATAAACGTAGTACGAGGTACTTACGTATTCGGATAATCCGACGACCGTATTTACTGCCAACATATCCGGAGATCTCATGGGTCGCTTCCTGAAGATTCACCGATGACGTATAACTCGCACTTAATTAATCTAGGATTAATTAGAAGAGAGAGAAAATTAATCTGGGATTAATTGCGGAGATATTTTATCTGGGATAAAATATTAATTAAAGAGAGAGAACGATTAATTTGGAATTAATTGATAAATTAATATATTTGATATATTAAACGAAATTGGATTTCGACGCGGAATTAAAATTAGATTTTAATTCGGGCGAACGAATTAATTTAGAATTAATTCGTTAGTGATGTGAATAGTGATTTCGCTAGACGTAATCATTTAATTACGACGCAACGGAAAATTCGTTAATTTGGAATTAGCGAACCCGAGCCCGAGCGTGTTTGCGAGCGCATTCGTATTTTAAATTCGAGTGCGGCACGCAAGTCACGTCAAGCGTCAAATTGCTAGTCGCATCAATTGTCAAATCACTTGTTACTTTGAGTGATGTGACATGACATGTTGTCACTTTATTAAAGTGATGTGATGTGATGGAAAGCTTTATTGCTTTTTACTTTTTGGCTTTTGCTTTTGATTTTTTGAAATTCAAAAGTTTTGGTAATTGTTTTTTAATTGGTTTTTGGAAAATCAATTTAATAAAAACAAATAAATATAAAAGTAAAAGCTTTTATTTCTCTCTCTCCACTCTTTTTCACGCACTTCTCTTTTCCCTCTCTTTTCCTCTTCCTTCTCCTCACGGTTTTGGAAACCGATTCTTGTTCTTCAAAAATCTGGGTTTGACCGAATGAAGAAGAGAAGCAAGGAAGATGATAAGTGCTAGCACACCACATGAGTTATATTATGGTGATAGGGAAACGAATTTATGAGCTTGGAATTCCTTATTGAAGCTTGAAGCTTGGAGCTTCAATGGTGTTCATCAATGGCCGAATATGGAGGAGTTCAAAACGCCCAAAACCGCACAGCCCACTGTCAAGGAGAGCTACTGCCGAACTGCTTGGAGGAAGAAAATGGCTCTTGTGTTCTTCTTTGCATCAAAATCGCATTGTGAGTATATTCCGCACCTCCTATGTTGTGTATTCATGCGTTTTCTTGCTTGATTTGTTGATCTTGGGACCTATATTAGATCTCAACAATGGTATCTTGAGCTATTATCAAGCATGAAAAAAGTTAGGGTTTATTTTGGGCAAAATCGATTTTGACTTGTTTTGGTTAATTGATTGTTTAAGCATGCTTGGATGATGTTTATTGAGTGTGTGTGATCAATTTCAAGAAAATTGGATTGGATCAATTTTCCCCAAATTGAGGCATGGCCGAAAATTGGATAACCCTAATGTCTTGGTAATTTTGTTGTTTGATCATTGGATGACTTAAAACAATTGGGTAATGTTGTTTTGAAGTTCAATTGAATTGAATTTTGATTTGGAACAATTTTCCTTTATAAAGTGGGTTGACCGAATTCAATTGGACATGAAATTCATTGTGATTTTGTTGTTTGATTCATTGGATGAGTTGAATTGATTTGGTAAATTATGATTGTGGACTCAATTGGATTGAAACCGAATCGAATTGAAAAACCCCTAATTGCCAAGACTTGAAAGCATGTAAATTGGGTTTGATTTTAATTGAATTGTGTTGGACACTATTTGGTTGTTTAAAGTGCATGATTAATTAGGCTAATTGATGTTTTAGAAATGTTAATTGGGTAATTGATTGTATATTACACTTAGGTTAATTAATTGTGAAATTTGGAATTTTATAAGTTAATTAATTGGGCTTGATTTTGGAAATTGGCGTTGTTAGGTTGTAATTGGGCTTTTGGGCTTTGTTGTAACAAAGTTGGGTTTAGGCAAAAGGTTGAATCCAATTAGGCCCAAAACCGAATCCAAAAGGTCCAATTATGACTTAATGGACCTTAATTATTTAATTGGGCCTAATGGGCCAAAATTAATTTAAAGGCTTATGGGGTTAACTCCCGGATTGGACTTTGGTTATCGGTTTGACCCGAGTTGACCAAAAGTCCACGCCTTAAGAAATTAATAAAAGCCCATTGGACTTGAATTAAATAAACGTTGGACTTTAATCGGGCTTTGAGACCCGTTACGATTAAATTTGGAATTTAAGTCGTATAGGTTATTTAAATATAGTGTAATATTTAATTTGGAATTAAATAAATGAATTAGTATTAAATACATATTAAATTGGATTTAATGTTGTAGTTTAATTTAATTCAAGAATGTGTACTTTGAATACTTATTCGCAAAGACGAGTTTGACTCGCACCAAAATCAAATCGTTGTTTGAACATTGGATGATCACTTAATTATCCGATTAATTAATTGGATGATTGATAACTTGCTTGTGTGAATACATGGTTGCGATGCATGAATAATGTATATTCAGATGGATATTAGTCGGGTGGGACAATTTGGAAATTGTAATAAATTTGATTTATTAATTGGACCTGCGTGTCCAGCCTTATCACCACTATACTCTTGTCTTCTCTTCTCACTATTCCCCTCAATGTAAATGAGGTTTCTTTAGAAGTGTAGTGTAACGGTAGAAGTAAATACATGTGCTAGCTTTGGAGAGAGAAAATGAGAGATTTGATCTAGGATCAATGTAAAGTATCCATCCGCGTATCATTATTATTTTATTTCATATGCGCTTTATTATATGTTTTAGAATGCATGTTTAAGGGTGTATGATGATGAGACCTTAATAAAGATAATAAATTGGTAGCCAATTTGCACGCGAAAACCCTCGTTCCATATCAAGTGTTTTTCCTTCCATTGAGTGATTCTCACTCAAGATCCGAGATTGGCATTGGGTTTTTTGGCCACGTCAAGCCCTTTGTCCGTCGAAGATGTGTTTGAATCACGAAGGCTTTGTTCCATATCGGTGTCTTGTCCAAGTTGTGGTTTGTTGGCCAAAGTCAAGACCACTTCTTGTTCCATCGACATTGATTACGAACTTTCCATGGTCAATGGGTCACACTTGACTGGGATCACTAGGTTTGTTGTGCCAAAGCCAAGGCTTTGTTGATTCAGAGGAAAAAGGTTAGGTAATACATTGGATGATTGGCATATATAAAATATATGTTTAGGATTTGGATATCCGCCTACTGGATCTAGGAATTGGATGAGATCCAATTGATCTTCGAGATCTACCTAGTTAATTATCATACAATTTGTTGGCCAAAGTCAAGATTGTGTGATATTTAACGGGATCCTAGCCCACTAGGAAACACGGTTTCCCGAGTACTCGAAGGGGTTATAGGCTCGCCGAAAAATAGTGGGAGGCAAGAATTGAATTTGCAATACTCGTTCAATTACTCGCCATACGCGCTCATTTAAATTATTTCGTCGTTAGATTAAATGTTAGTTGGACTAATATTTAAATTTTGTTTTAATAAACAGTTGGACTGTATTATACTTGATTATATATAATTGGATTATATTAATCAATATATTTGAATTAATTAATTCAGTTTACAGTTGATTTTATAATTGGATTATAGTAATCAATGTAATTGAGGTTTATTAATTTGGATTATATTTGATTATATAGTTGGACTATTATAATCATTATAATATATATAGTACCACTAATGGTTGATTAAATAGTTGGACATTGTATCAAGATAAAATTGAAAAATTTGGATATTAAAAATATAATCTGGGATTAAAATATTTTAAATGATTTAATTTTCAAATTGGGAATAAATAATAGGTTACTTTTTTAATAAACTAACTATTTACCTTAAGCCCAAAATTAAGAAATAAGTAGAGCATAAAGTCTTTGGAAGATTTATGTGATGATCACTTTAATGCTTAATTTAATATACTTGTCATAAATCTAATTTTAGATTTAAGAAGTATTAAAATTGCAATTTATAATTCTTGGAGAATTAATTGACTATTCTAGAGAAGATGAAGTCAAAGTTTGCAATGGGCATGTAGCACGAGGTACACATCGTTTCGATATTCCGAAACCCAAGGCTTGGCCAAGGTTTGTGAAATATTGAAAAGATAATTGACATATCCCAAAGTGACTACCATTTGGATATAGAAGACATGAAGGAATTAAAGAAAGGGCGAGGCTCTAACTTTAAAAATATTTGTCAAAGTTATGTTCACTACTAGTATTGAAATTGGATTTTAAATACTTAGTGTGGTACATAAGATATATGTATTGATGTTCAGAATCCGCTATGAGCTGGATACTGACTTCAAGCCGAGATTTCTCTGCGAATCAAGAAACGGGACGAAGTCGCTGTTTCGACCATAGATACCTAAGTTTAGGAACTACCCTTTGGGTATATACTTAAATTAGGAACTGTTATAATGTAACTAGTTTGACTAGAAACATTATCTCTATATCGCGTATAACCCGCTGCGGGTACCTTTATATTCTAGAACACTAAGTGTTTCATTATATAAAGATGATATTGAGATAAACACATTAGATGTGAATAACATGATTTATTTTTGAATATAAATAATATCTCAAATATATAACATGACAAATAATAGCTCAAATTGATTTGATCAGTTAAGAAACTTAATTGTGGCATAGTTGTCAGGGACACTACTAAACAAGAATCGTATATCCGCACTTTTGAAGAGCGGGTACTAGGACTGATTTAATTCCATTCAAATAAAGTCTACGAATCTAGTTTATTAGGTAAAGTACCTAAAATACTATTTACTTGGTAATAGTATAATGGCCACGGACCTGTTAGCCCTATTCATGGTGAAGTAAGTGGGCCCATATCTAGCTAGGCTAGATGTGAACATGAATATTTCGTGACCTTAAACGGATGTGGCATCACGTTATGGTTATGTGTTTCTTTTGAAGAACACAAATCGGAAACTTTTAGAGTTTCGACACGAAATAAACATACAGATCGGCTAGAGTATTATACCGTCACGGTAAGACCGTAATGGAAAATACTTAAGCAATAAGTTTCTTATATACTTGAAAGAGTATAGTATTCTTTCAAATGGGGACTCCTCTCGGAACACGTCAAAGTGACGGTGTGTCCGAACGGATTAACCGAATCATGTTAGACATGATAAGGCTAATCATGAGTCGCTCTGAGCTACCATTTCCTTCAACGGATAAGTTTTAACAGTGCATAACTTATTTAGAATAAGGTTCCATAAAATCTGTTTGACAGATGTCATATAAGATATGAACAGGGAAGACCGAGGTTTCTCATTCTGATAATTTGGGTATGCCAGGCATAACGTTTGGATGATACCAAACTAAGGACCCAAATTGGATAAGTGCCAATATAAGTTATCCTAAGGGAAACCATAAGTATAGTACTTATATATCTCACATGAGAACAATGTGATTGTTGCTCGCCATGCGGTTTTTCCTGAGAGGAATACCGATATGCAGTGGTCAGTGGGAGCATAGTGATACTCGATGAAAATCGGAGTAATACTGTTCAAGGCACAAGGTCCGTAATGGAACATAAATAGTTCATCGATGATGAATCTATACCATTAATCTTCGAATACACAAGAACTGAGTAGATCGGATAGAGTCAAAAAACGACCTAGGGTATGGGTTTCTGATCTAACCTCATAAAGATGTCAATCTTATGAAGGTATATCCACCGACTACGTTTTGAGGAAGTGATACGAGGTATCGACTCCCTATTATGGCAAAGTGCCATGAATCCGAAATGGATTCCATGTATAAAACTATTTTGGATACTAGTTGTTGTACCATAAGGCATTGTGCCTATTGGTACATTAAACGTCTTCAAGGAAGACATACATGGAAGGCAACATACCGACGTACAAAGCTGATCTTTTGACGGAAAGGTATCGTTATCAATTGTGTTAATAACGGTTCACCCTTTACCACCTGTTGCCGTGGTAAATCCATTTTGAAGATGCTTGTTGATAACTGCATATTTCATTTATGAAATGTGTCAGTTGCAGATCAAATCGCTTTCCTGAAAAGAAAACCTTTTGGAGGATGCTTACAATATCCTGACGATTTTGTATAACCGACAAACAAGTTTGCGGGTTATTCGATCCATGTTTGGATTGAAATAAGCATAAGGTTCTTGGAACTGTCATTTTGAAAAAAAAAATCATAATGGTTTATGATTTGACTCAAAACGAAATAATTCTTGTGTATATAAGGAGGTTAGTGGGAGGGCACTGACAATGAAATTCACATAAAGCAATCGGTGAAAGCTTGGCTTTCATAAGAAATTCTCCGTAGAATTCTGGGGATTAACAACCTTTATTCAAGGAATAAAGATCTATTGGGATAGATTTGGAGTTGTTAACACTCTGGGAAATTGTACATTTAAAATGTACTTGTATTGGTGTCTCATACGCTTCGAGCATATGGAGTCACAATCGGTCAATCCAAGTGATAGTCACTGGATTGAAGATTAAGAACATCTGTTAGTATCTGAGAGAACTAAAGATGCTGTCTTAAATTATGGAGTAGGAGAACTTGAAGTGACTAGGATCACTGTTGCAAGTTCCAAACCGGTAAATACTGCGGTACTATAAAGTTTGAACACTGGGATAGTGAGCTGGAAATCTTCCGAGCAAGATAACTGTTGCCGAATAAACAACAAATGCGGATTATTGCTGCAGCTGAGGCAGCAATAGAAGCCATTTGGATCGAAAATAAATCTAATTAGATTAGATATAGTTCTTTTAGCAGCTGAGCTAGGCGTCAGCACAGGCTAAAGAATTAAAGGTCTCATCGACGATCCAGATATATACTTCTATATCATCTGATTCGTTCGGATCATACATCGTGGCGATGTGATGATCGTGTAAATCGCGTCAGACGATAATTAAGCAAATCCGCTGACGAAAATCTTTTCTCAGCAATTTGAGCGAACAGTACATAGTTCGGGTGTTAGACACTCGAGTGACTGGCTATGTGCCAAGTGGGAGATTGTTGGACAATATGACCCATAGCGTCACTATTTGTACAGATCACGGTGTTGTTGTACAATTAACTATGTAACAAGGAAATTGCAACTCTCATCATTTGTGATTAGATCACCATAGATATATAAATGAAGAGAGGTCTCTATGATTAGTTCCTGGATTGAGAAAGATATGAGACAGTATCAGTCCACGAAGGATTAATCATTAAATATCCCTAGCCGGAGTATTATCGAGACATGACATCGATAATGCGGAATAGGCTAGTATTGCACTTGTACGCGTTGTGAGGGCACGACCACATAGTTCTCATATATTTAAGTATTGGATACTTATGCAAGTGCGATAGGAGGTTGTGTTTCACACCGATGGTACGGGAAACAGCTTCGCTCTGGATAGACCCCTCGGAATCCCATTGGTATTATGACTATGTGTCTATGGGAGGCCGAAATCAGGGTAGGTGTGTATGGTCTTAACCTGAGACTTACATCGCTAATACTTCGATAATCGATAGACTTTCGTCTTGGTGGTACAGGGCTTTAACCGGTTCTGCATACACCACTTCTGGGTTTATCAGAGAGTCGTAGTGTATTGGGTGTGATGTCAAGACGGAAGTATCACTTCATTATAGTGGAGATGATGTCACGCAGGATACGGTACTAGTGCTCTTGAGTGATGCGCATCCAATCATGATATTATGACCAGGTCATGAATATCTGATTATAGAGACTAGTTACCAGACATCCGACATGTGCTTTGGACGGGGCAGACACTTATCCAGCCCTAGCCCTAGCACGTGACTATCCGATACTGGGCCGATATGCAAAATACTACGGTATACTACGCTTGATACAGATCCATATATTCCTGTAAGAATATTTCTGGAGAATTGGGTAGGCATGGCGCTCTGCTAGAAGCCATCCTTGTCTTGTAAATCGGTATAAACGTAGTACGAGGTACTTACGTATTCGGATAATCCGACGACCGTATTTACTGCCAACATATCCGGAGATCTCATGGGTCGCTTCCTGAAGATTCACCGATGACGTATAACTCGCAATTAATTAATCTAGGATTAATTAGAGAGAGAGAAAATTAATCTGGGATTAATTGCGGAGATATTTTATCTGGGATAAAATATTAATTAAAGAGAGAGAACGATTAATTTGGAATTATCGATAAATTAATATATTTGATATATTAAAAGAAATTGGATTTCACGCGGATTAAAATTAGATTTTAATTCGGGCGAACGAATTAATTTAGAATTAATTCGTTAGCGATGTGAATAGTGATTTCGCTAGACGTAATCATTTAATTACGACGCAACGGAAAATTCGTTAATTTGGAATTAGCGAACCCGAGCCCGAGCGTGTTTGCGAGCGCATTCGTATTTCAAATTCGAGTGCGGCACGCAAGTCACGTCAAGCGTCAAATTGCTAGTCGCATCAATTGTCAAATCACTTGTTACTTTGAGTGATGTGACATTACATGTTTGTCACTTATATTAAGTGATGTGATGTGATGGAAAGCTTTATTGCTTTTTACTTTTTGGCTTTTGCTTTTGATTTTTTGAAATTCAAAAGTTTTGGTAATTGTTTTTTAATTGGTTTTTGGAAAATCAATTTAATAAAAACAAATAAATATAAAAGTAAAAGCTTTTATTTCTCTCTCTCCACTCTTTTTCACGCACTTCTCTTTTCCCTCTCTTTTCCTCTTCATTCTCCTCACGGTTTTGGAAACCGATTCTTGTTCTTCAAAAATCTGGGTTTGACCGACCGATGAAGAAGAGAACAAGGAAGATGATAAGTGCTAGCACACCACATGAGTTATATTATGGTGATAGGGAAACGAATTTATGAGCTTGGAATTCCTTATTGAAGCTTGGAGCTTCAATGGTGTTCATCAATGGCCGAATATGGAGGAGTTCAAAACGACCAAAACCGCACAGCCCACTGTCAATGAGAGCTACTGCCGAACTGCTTGGAGGAAGAAAATGGCTTGTGTTCTTCTTTGCATCAAAACCGACCATTGTGAGTATATTCCGCACCTCTATGTTGTGTATTCATGCGTTTTCTTGCTTGCTTGATTTGTTGATCTTGGGACCTATATTAGATCTCAACAATGGTATCTTGAGCTATTATCAAGCATGAAAAAAAGTTAGGGTTTATTTTGGGCAAAATCGATTTTGACTTGTTTTGGTTAAATTGATTGTTTAAGCATGCTTGGATGATGTTTATTGAGATTGTGTGTGATCAATTTCAAGAAAATTGGATTGGATCAATTTTCCCCAAATTGGAGGCATGGCCGAAAATTGGATAACCCTAATGTCTTGGTAATTTTGTTTTGTTTGATCATTGGATGACTTAAAACAATTGGGTAATGTTGTTTTGAAGTTCAATTGAATTGAATTTTGATTTGGAACAATTTTCCCTTTATAAAGTGGGTTGACCGAATTCAATTGGACATGAAATTCATTGTGATTTTGTTGTTTGATTCATTTGATGAGTTGAATTGATTTGGTAAATTATGATTGTGGACTCAATTGGATTGAAACCGAATCGAATTGAAAAACCCCTAATTGCCAAGACTTGAAAGCATGTAAATTGGGTTTGATTTTAATTGAATTGTGTTGGACACTATTTGGTTGTTAATGCATGATTATTAGGCTAATTGATGTTTTAGAAATGTTAATTTGGGTAATTGATTGTATATTACACTTAGGTTAATTAATTGTGAAATTTGGAATTTTATAAGTTAATTAATTTGGGCTTGATTTTGGAAATTGGGCTTGTTAGGTTGTAATTGGGCTTTTGGGCTTTGTTGTAACAAAGTTGGGTTTAGGCAAAATTGGTTGAATCCAATTAGGCCCAAAACCGAATCCAAAAGGTCCAATTATGACTTAATCATGTAATGCACTTTAGGTAATTAAATTGCGAAATTGGATTTGTGTATTTAATGAATTAGGGCCTTCAAATTGGATTGGGCTTATTAAGTTGTAATTGGGCTTATTGGGCTTGATTTTATCAAGATGGGTTTAGGCCAAATGGATTGGATCCAATTGGGCCCAAAACCACTACCATAAAGCCCAAATGCACTTATAAACCTTTAAAGTTTTATTGGGCCTAATGGGCCTAAATTGATTTATGGGCTTATGGGGTTACTCCTTGATTGGCTTTGGTTGCCGAAGCCCACGCCTTAAAGAAATTAATTAAAGCCCATTAGACTTGAATTGAATTGACGTTGGACGTTAATCGGGCTTTGAGACCCGACACGATTAAATTTGGAATTTAAGTCGAAAAGGTTTATTAAATAAAGTGTAATATTTAATTTGGAATTGAATAGTGAATTAGTATTAATACATGTTAAATTGGATTTAATTATGTAGTTTTAATTTAATTCATGAATTCGTACTTTGAGTACTTATTCGCAAAAACGATTTGACTCGACCAAAATCAAATCGTTGTTTGAACATTGGATGATCACATAATTATCAGATTAATTAATTGATTAGATTGATTGATAGCATGCTTTTGTGTGAATACGTGGTTGTGATGAATGAAAATGTATATCGGATGGATATTAGTCGGGTGGGGCAATTTTGGAAATTGTTGTAATAAATTCGATTTATTAAATTGGACCTGCGTTCCAGCCTTATCACCTCTATTCTCTTTGTATTCTATTCTCACCTATTCCCCTCAATGTAAATGAGGTTTCTTTAGAAGTGTAGTGTAACGGGTAGAAGTAGTACAAGTGCTAGCTTGAGAGAGAAAGTGAGAGATTTGATCTAGGATCAATGTAAAGTATCCATCCATCCGCATATCATTATTATTTATTTTCATACTCGCTTTATTATGTATTTAGAATGCATGTTTAAGGGTGTATGATGATGAACCTTAACAAAGATAATGAAATTGGTAGCCAATTTGCACGCGAAAAGCCCTAATCAAATATCATGCGTCTTTTCCTTCCATTGAGTGATTCTTGCTCAAGATCCTAGATTGGCATGGTTGTTGGCCAAAGTCAAGCCCTTGTCCGTCGAAGATGTGTTTGAATCACGAGGCTTTGTTCCATATTGGTGTCTTGTCCAAGTTGTGGTTTTGTTGGCCAAAGTCAAGACCACTTCTTGTCCAACGACATTGATTACGAAGCTTCCATGGTCAATGGGTCCACGCTTGACTGGGATCACTAGGTTTGTTGTGCCAAAGCCAAGGCCTAGTTGATTCAGAGGAAGTAGGTTAGGGTATATATTGGTATATAGGCATATATATGATATATGTTTAGGACTTGGATGTCCACCTACTGGATCTAGGAATTGGATTAGATCCAATTGATCTTAGAGATCTACCTAGTTAATTATCATACAATTTGTTGGCCAAGTCAAGATTGTGTGATATTTAACGGGATCCTAGCCACTAGGAAACACGGTTTTTCCCGAGTACTCGACAGAGGGTTAGAGGCTCGACGAAAATAGTGGGAGGCAAGAATTGAATTTGCAATATTCGTTCAATTACTCGCCATACGCGCTCATTCAATTATTTCGTCGTAATATTAAATGTTAGTTGGACTAATATTTAAATTGTTGTTTTAATAAACATTTGGATGGACTGTATATAGTTGATTATATATAATTGGATTATATTAATCAATATATTTGAATTAATTAATTCAGTTTACGGTTGATTTTATAATTGGATTATAATAATCAATGTAATTGAGGATAATTATTTGGATTGGATTATTTGATTATATAGTTGGACTATTATAATCATTATAATATATGTATAAAGTACCACTAATCGTTGATTAAATAGTTGGACTATTGTAATCAAGATAAAATTGAAAAATTGAATATTTAAAATATAATCTTGGATTAAATGTTTTAAATGATTTAATTTTCAAATTGGGAATAAATAATAGGTTACTTTATTTGATAAAATAACTTATTATACCTTAAGCCAAAACTTAAAGCTACAAACAAATAAGTAGAGCATAAAATCTTTGGAAGATTTATGTGAATATGACTTTAGTGCTTAATTTAATATACTTGTCATAAATCTAATTTTAGATTTAAGAAGTATTAAAATTGCAATTTATAACTCTTGGAGAATTAATTGAATATTCTAGATGAGATAAAGTCAAAGTTTGCAATTGGGCATGTAGCACAGAGGTGCACATCGTTTCGATATTCTAAAAACCCAAGGCTTGGCCTAAGGTTCCTGAAATATTGAAAAGGATAATTGACATATCCCAAAGTGACTACCATTTGGATATGGCAGACACGAAGGAATTAACGAAAGGGCAAGGCTCTTACTTTAAAAATGATTGTCAAAGTTATGTTTGTTGGATAATATGACCCATAGCGTCACTATTTGTACAGATCACGGTGGTTTTGTACAAAATTAACTATGTGACAAGGAAATTGCACTCTCATCATTTGTGATTAAATCACACATAGATATATAAATGAAGAGAGGTCCATATGATTAGTTCCTGGATTGAGATGATATGAGACAGTATCAGTCCACGAAGGATTAATCATTAAATATCCCTAGCCGGAGTATTATCGAGACAGGACATCGATAATGCGGAATAGGCTAGTATTGCACTTGTGTGCGTTGTGAGGGCACAACGGCATAGTTCTCATATATATAAGTATTGGATACTTATGCAAGTGCGATAGGAGGTTGTGTTTCACACCGATGGTACGGGAAACAGCTTCGCTCTGGATAGACCCCTCGAATCCCATTGGTATTATGACTATGTGTCTATGGGAGGCCGAAAATCAGGGTAGGTGTGTATAGTCTTAACCTGAGACTTGCATCGCTAATACTTACGATAATCGATAGACTTTAGTCTTGGTGTACTGGGCTTTAACCGGTTCTGCGTACACCACTTCTGGGTTTATCAGAGAGTCGTAGTGTATTGGGTGTGATGTCAAGACGGAGTATCACTTCAGTCATATGGAGATGATGTCACGCAGGATATGGTATTAGTGCTCTTAAGTGTTGCGCAACCAATCAGGATATTGTGACCAGGTCATGAATATCCGATTATAGAGACTAGTTACCAGACATCCGACATGTGCTTCGGACGGGGCAGACACTTATCCAGCCCCAGCCCTAGCACGTGACTATCCGATACTGGGCCGATATGCACAATACTACGGTATACTACGCTTGATACAGATCTATATATTCCTGTAAGAATATTTCTGGAGAATGGGTAGGCATGGCGCTTTGCTAGAAGCCAACCTTGTCTTGTAAATCGGTATAAACGTAGTACGAGGTACTTACGTGTTCGGATAATCCGACGACCGTATTTACTGCCAACATATCCGGAGATCTCATGGGTCGCTTCCTGAAGATTCACCGATGATGTATAACTCGCACTTTAATTAATCTAGGATTAATTAGAAGAGAGAGAAAATTAATCTGGGATTAATTGCAGAGATATTTTATCTGGGATAAAATATTAATTAAAGAGAGAGAACGATTAATTTGGAATTAATCTATAAAATAATATATTCGATATATTATAAAGAATTTGGATTTCGACGCGGAATTAAAATTAGATTTTAGTTCGGGCGAACGAATTAATTTAGAATTAATTCGTTAGCGACGTGAATAGTGATTTCGCTAGGCGTAATCATTTAATTACGACGCGACGGAAAATTCGTTAATTTGGAATTAGCGAACCCGAGCCCGAGAGTGATTGCGAGCGCATTCGCATTTCAAATTCGAGCGCGACACGCAAGTCACATCAAGCGTCAAATCGTTAGTCACATCATGCGTCAAATCAATTGTCACTTTGAGTGATGTGACTTGACAACATGTCACTTTATTAAAGTGATGTGATGTGACTTAAAGTAAAAGTAGAAATGATGAAAAGCATAAATAGACTTTTGCTTTTTTTAACTTTTGATATATGAAAAATGATTTATATATTTGTTTTTGTTTTTGGAAAATAAAAATAAATATATAACCAAATATCATTTTCTCTCTCTCACTCACCACTCACGGTCTCCTCCTTTTCCCTCTCTTTTCATCTTCTCCTCCTTCACGGCTTCAAGCCGATTTTCTTCTATAATCTTTTGGTTAGACCGAAATTTTGAGAAACAAATTGAAGATGAGTAGTGCTAGCACACACATGGGTTATATTATGGTGATAGGGAAACGAATTTGTGAGCTTGGAAAGCTTGAAGCTTGAAGCTTCAATGGAGTCCTCAATGGCCGAACATGGAGGAGGCAAACCAGTCCCCAACCGAGCAGTCCACTGCATGAGGAAGCTACTGCCGAGCTTGATGTGCATCAAAACGCAACTTGTTCTTCATTTCATCAAAACCCATAAATGTGAGTATGAATTCCGCCTTACTCCTTTGTGTATTCAACTCGTTTTTATGCATGTTTGTGATCCTTGGGACTTGATTGAAACTCAACAATGGTATCAGAGCTATTGGATGCATAAAAACGAATTAGGGTTCTTGAGCAAAATTTGGGGCTTTTTGATTTAAGCATGATTTTGACAAATTATTTGTTTAAGAATGCTTGTATATGAATTAATTAGAGTTATATGTAATCAATTTGATGAAAAATTAATTGGATTGATTTTCCCCAATTTGCTTAATGTTGGCCAAACTTTAATTTGGGTAAACTCAATTGAGCATCAAATGATTAAATTGTTTAGTATAGTATGCTTGAATGAGGTTGAATTGATGTTGTGCATAATCAATTTCATGAAATTTGGTTGGATCCAATTTTCCCCAAATTTTGGCATGACAAATTTGGGTAAACTTGATTTTGAGCATGTTTAATGAAATTGGATGATTTAGAATGCTTAAATGTTGTTTAATTGATGATTGATTAGATCAATTTGATGAAAAGTGTTTGGAACAATTTTTCCCCCCATTTGCTTGTGATGGCCGAATTTGGCAAGTGCCCTATTGTCTTGTTTTTTTTGATTTTTTGTTCATTGGATGACTTAGAAATCATTTGGGGATGTTGAATTTTGTTTGATTGGGTTCAATTGGATTGAATTTGATTTGGGCATAATTTCCCTCTTTGGCCGAGACTTTAGCATGTATAAATTGGGTTTGATTTTGATTTAATTATGTTGGACATGATTATTGATGTTAAGCATGATTAATTGGACAAATTTGATGTTTTGGAAACTTTGATTTGGGCAATTAATAATGCTATACACTTTAGGTATTTAATTGGAAAATTTGGAATTTTGGAATTAATTATTGGGCTTAAAATTGGATTTGGGCTTTTAAGTTGTTATTGGGTTTATTGGACTTTGTTGTACAAAGTTGGTTTAGGCAAAATTGGTTGGATCCAATTAGCCCAAGACCGCTTCCAAAAGTCCCAAATGCAACTAATAAACCTTTAACGTTTAATTGGGCATAATGGGCCTAAATTAATTTATGGGCTTATGGGGTAACTCCCGAATTGGACTTTGGTTGCGGGTTTGACCCGAGTTGACCAAAAGTCCACGACTCAAGAAATTAATTAAAAGCCATTAGACTTTAATTAAATTAATATTGGATATTAATCGGGCTTGAGACCCGTAACGATTAAATTTGGAATTTAAGTCATAAAGGTTTATTTTATAAGTGTAATATTTAATTTGGAATTAAATAATGAATTAGAATTAAATGCGTATTAAATTGGATTTAATTATGTAATTAATTTAATTCGTAGAAATCGTACTTTGAGTACGTGTTCACAATACGAGTTTGACTCGAACAAAATCAAAACTTTGTTTGAACATTGGATGATCACTAATTATCAAGATTAATTAATTTGATTATATTGATTGATAACATGCTAGTATGAATACATGGTTGTGATGTTTGAATAATGTATATCGGATGGATATTAGCCGGGTGGGGCGATTTGGGAAATTGTAATAAATTTGATTTATTAATTGGACCTGCGAGTCCAGCCTTATCTCCTATTCTTTTGTATCTCTTCTCACCTATTCCCCTCTATGTATATGAGGTTTCTTTAGAAGTGTAGTGTAACGGGTAGAAGAAATATTAGTGCTAGCGGGAAAGTGAGAGATTTGATCTAGGATCAATGTA
>SKCR01045336.1:0-49249 GCA_019454045.1 Zanthoxylum bungeanum
TTGGAGCTTGGAGTCTTCTTCCTCCTCTTGGCCGAACCATCCATCACTTGGAGCTTCTACCATTTGATCATCTTCTTCATCACAAGGCATTGTAAGTATGATTCCGCCATACTTCATGTTTAAATATATATTCTTTGTAGTATTTTACATGCTTAATCTTTCTTGGGACATATAATAGAAACCAACAGTCGCAACTAGCGTCACATCATTCGTTAATCAAATGATGGATGTCTTTCACTTTGAGTGATTGACGCAAGTCACTATTCATGATTGATGGATTGATATGTGTTGATGGAAGTGGTTGAAGCCATTAATGACTTGATTTTTGAAATCAAATATTTGGAAAATCATTTTATTTGTTTTTGGAAAATAAATAAAGTGTATTAGATACACTTTCCATCCAACACACACATCTCTCTCTCCTCTCTTTCTTCTCCTCTCCACACGCCCAAAGGGGCTGTAAAACCTTCTGGTTTTGCTGTCAAAACCGAGAGCCAAGGGAAGCATAGAGTTGGCTTTTTGTGGCAAAAATCACAAGTGCTAGCACACTACGAGACATGCGAAGGTGATAGGGAAGTCCACCCATGAGCCGGGAACAATTCGACAAAGCTTGGATCTTGTTCGAGGAGCTCAAAAACAGACCATGGAGGATGCCAAAACCAGTGAGTTGGAGCAGTCCATTGCCGAGCATAATTTCAGTTTTGTTTGTCTCCTCGTCGTTCTACCGATCGATGTAAGTATTCTGCAACTTATTCGATTTGTATTCGCACATTATTCATGCTTATAATTGATATTGGGACCTTAATAGAAACCAACACAATCTACAAGCTTTTCTCGAACTCAGCAAGCTCTTCCACAGTTCTAAAGAGCCACCCAAGTGTGTGGCCTCCAAAGATGCACACACCAAAGCCAAAACTCAACGGCAAGACTACGCCTCAAGTGCACGAGTATTTTGTCCTTGGTGCTAGCCTAGGCAAATACCTCAAAACTTTTAACTCGAGGTTCCTCTAGTCAATTAGACTTAAGGATCCTCAAAATCAGTGGCTTACTCTTAAACTTTAGACTTGCTCACTTATATAAACCCAAAATATGAAAGGTTTTGGTGTAGCCAATTTGTAAAGAATTCTTTGGGTTTATATAGTGCTCCAAAGACAACAAAATTAATTAAGAATTCGATGTGGGATAAAAGCTAATTTAATCTTAGCCATTGGATCTTAATTTAGTGGTTTAATGAAATTATAAAACCCTAATAAGAGTTTGGGCCGAATTGGAATTCAAAACAAATAACAAATTTTTTTTTACCATTCACGTTACTATTCATGTGAATAGTAATTTTTTTAATTCCAATTCCCAAAGTACCCCCATCGTCATTCACCAATCCCTAAGCCACTATGGAACCTCATAAATGATCTGTTCAATAATTAAACACATTGAACCATTTATGAACAATTCCTACCGCAATCATATATGTTGTTATATTTGTACTGTGCTCTATTAACTATTGATTTCGACTTTGTTGTGTGTGACCTTTTGGGTTCCCCTCAAGTTGGACATGAAATGAATCATGATAATTTAATCGAACATAAATTATCCTCCGATCAGATGGTCGTTCGATTTCAATGACCAAGGTTGACATCTAGCAACATGCCAAGTCCCCCAAATGAGAAGGAAAGATACATATACCCATTCTGTATGTGATTTACATATGATACGGTCCCTCGCCTCACTGTATCCCCACCTATTCACCTAGGGTACGGAAAGTGTCTACCGATATGGTCAAAGGTATAATGTTGATAGTGTCATGAATCATGCTAACCCAATAATCTCACATGATTCTTCTGTTGTGGCCACAGTCTCAAGCACTGATCACACATATCAACCCGCGAATTGGAATACTACTCTTATAAGAAAATATTATCTGAGAGAGTGGCGATTCTCTGTTATATCTTTACAAACTTCATGTGTTTCAATAAATGACCCAATCATACCCTTATGACCGGATCTTTTAAACCGGGGAAGGAGAATGTCAAAGTTATTTGATCCAGACATAATATTGTAAAGACCTCAAGCCTAAGGACTAGTCATATAATCGATACATGAAAGTTCTCACAGACACATGGGATAAACACTCCATATGAAAACTTTCGACGGTCAGTTCGATGGACACGAGAAACTCATGCATCCATGTGATACACCAAGCAGACGGATCTCCACTAGTAGCCTATGAGATTGGCTACCTCACTTAAGGGTGGATCATTGATGAGTGATAAATGTATCACTATTTCCCACTCATTTAACTTAATATTTTGTATAGTTTCTTGCGTTTTGTGAATATTTTGATGTGTTTTGTGTTATTTTGTAGATAAATAAAGTTTCAGGACATTCTGGAGGTAATTTGGAGGACAACTGTGAAATTTGGTGAAATTTGGCAAAAAGGGTATTTTGGTAATTTTGGGCATTCCGACACAAAGGGTATTTTGGTAATTTTGGACATCCCGACACCGAAATAAAGTTTCAAGACATTCTGGAGGTGATTTGGAGCAAAACTGTGAAATTTGGCAAAAAGCGTATTTTGGTAATTTTGGGCGTCCCGACACCGAGGGTATTTTGGTAATTGCACCACCATGCCACATGTCAAAAATTCAACGAGCCGTCTTTTTTTAGCCACCATGCCACGTGTCGAAAATTCAGCGATCCAAAAAAATAATAATAAAATAATTAAATAATTAAAAAATAAAAATCAGAAAAATAATAATAAAAAATTGGATTTTTTTGCCTATAAATAGATTTCGAATTTTTAGTTTCAAATGTACCTCTTCCTCTGAAATCCTTATAAATAAATTGAGAGCTCTTCATATTTTCTTCTTTTATTCAGTTTTATTTACGCTTTGTAGTAGTAATTCTATCCATCCATGAGGGAGTAACCTCACCATGCTGAGGTAATAAGGTAATACTTTTACTTTTGATATTTAGATTAATCTCCCTTAAAATATAATATATAAACTATTTAAAATCTGAATTAATAAAAAGATACCGTCATTCTAGGTCGGTTGGTTATTCAATTTAAACTGCTTAAACCTGACTTAATGAGGATACCGCCATTCTAGGTCGGTTGGTTTAAGTTTATATTTCTGTTCTGCCTTATGGCTGGTAGATTTGAATTTGACTTAATCAGGATACCGCCATTCCAGACGGTTGGTTTAAAATATCACAAGATTATATATTATATTATTGGGAGATATCTAAATAGTAAATAGTAGAAGTTAATTCCTTTTACCTTAGCATTTCTTTTTATTACTTTTCAGCAATTTCATTTTATGCCTTTTAAGTTTATATTAGCTTTAGTTATGTGTTGTAACTAAATAAATATCTAGGGTTGTGATAAAATCTAATATAACCGGTTTTAAAAGGGTTAGATTATAGTTTGGGTAATTAAAGAATTATTTGTTGAGTATAATCTTAATGCCTTTTTATTAATTGGCCATTAATAAAATTGATTAGATAAACTTAAAATGAACTAGACATAAGGATTTTAAGTTAAAGACCACAGACTCAACAACCCACGATCTTCCTTAAGGATATAACCCTTTTAATAGATTTCCTTACAGGATAGGAATATACCTGTTGGGCGGGGGTAGTCATAATTGGACTCAATCTTAATGAATCTAGGTAATTTAATTGACATAGACATATGGTTCAATTGGATTATACTAGGTATTTGTAAATGATCATTCGGAAGAGGCTTTTACATAATTTAGTGTTCCAGATTAATAATTCAATAATTTACCCAACTATGATATAACTACTTCATCTTTTAATTAATATTGGGAGAATTCACAACCCTAGATAGTTTTAATCTTCATTAATCTTCTTTCAATTTCTTTTACTTTTTTTAGAATCATCATCCTTTCAAATCAATCAATCATCTTATTAGATATTTGTAAATAAATAGTATCAACAATTAATAACAACAGTAGGAATTAAGTCCTCGTGAGATCGATATTTTTATACTACTTGAACGTTACGTGCGCTTGCGTTATACGTGTGTGTTTACGCCGGTCAAGTTTTTGGCGCCGTTGCCGGGGACTTATATTTCTTGAGTTATTAATTTTGAAGCTACCTAATTTACTTATATCTAATTTTCTTTATTATTATCTGTACTTTTTATTTCTTCCTTTTGTTTTCAGGTGATTAAAAAATGGAATATTTTGAAAGATTACGAGTTTTACTTGAAGAAGATACACCCCAAATCCGGGAGCAACAATCTAGTTTTCTGAGGCCTGTTGTCCAGCCCAACATTATCACTGAAGCAGAACCAAACAATACTAAATTTGCTCATCAGAATGAAATGGGAAGATGTGTAATATGTGATGGTAACCACCCGAGCGATCAATGTATATACCTTTCAGAGTGGCAGAATTATTGGAATCATTCAAGGTACGAAGAATCATCACATTTTCCATCTTATCCACCATCTCTACGATCTTCATCAAGAACCAGATCCATCAGAGGAAGATCAGTTGATTCACATGCTCAAAAATTTGTTCGAGGAACGGGAAGCTCAATTTGATGTACAAATTCAGAGTCAATCAACGTCTATACAAAGGATGACAGATCAAGTTAGACAACTAACAGATAACCTGAATCACATATCTCAGGGAGCAAATTCAAATGATACCGAAGAAGCCTTCGAATATCATGAGATTCATCATGACATCATAATAGAGGACGAGGCTGAACAGTATCAAGAATCAGAGGTATCAGTTCAGGAGCCTGCACCAACAAAGTCTCAATTTGATTTTTATTATTCTGACTCTGACGAGGATGAAGAAACTGAGTTTCTTGTACTAACTGCACCAACAAGGAAGGATGAAACTTTCCATCCTCATAATGCAGATCTTGGAGAATGCTTTGCACTAATGTTTGAAGACGATCTACCTAAGCCAATCAGTTCACTCAGATTAGAGGATGAAGACCTAAAATCTGACATTTCTTTACATTCTCACATTGATATTTCAGGAGCATGTATTTCACATATGACAGATGAAGAACTGAATGCTGAGATCCTAAAATTCATCTGTGAAGAAAAGGTGGAGCAAGAAGTAGAGCAAATGGAGGAGCAAATGTCTGACCAAATTGAAAATCTAGAGCATTCAGGAGAAACATCGCTGTATTGGGGAGTACAAATCAAAGATATCGCCCAGAAGATTGACAGAATGGAACTTTCATTCCAAGTCAAGCACCATACAAGACCTCCTGATTTTCTTTCTTTCTTTTCAGGAATCACTGGAGCAACAAAGATTAAAAAGGTGGCACGAGCACTGAATGAGACAAAACTCTTTTTGCCACTTTACCATTGGAATAGACCCTTCAAAAGCAACGCACACGGGATTGTCTTTAATAGGACATCCAAACCGACATTGAAACCACCTTGACAGATGGATTTCAGTCACGTCTGGCTGAAGACGAAAAATTTAGCGCTAGCAGGGAGGCAACCCATGCAATTTGTTGTAATTTTTGTTTTCATATTTTTTGTATACATGTTATAGAATTTTTAATTTCGTGTGTTGTTTTGTAGGAAAAAGCACAAACAGAGCATTTTAAGACAGAAGGAATGGTGTTTGGCAATCATAAAGATGAGAACCAATTCATTAGCGATGGCTGAGTAAAGAATTAATTCTTGAGACACATCCTAATGAATTTATACTAAGCGAGTGGCGTATTGCATACACAATTCCGTTACCTTAATTATTTGCTTTGATTTGCTTTTCTTTTGTAATTATCTCTATTTTCAAAGACAAGATCCAGATCTTTTGACCTTTCACGATTCATTTTGGTGTTTAGCTAACAAGCTTCCTTTGGAAGATACTAGTGCTATTATTACTCACCCTTTTTCAGGTACTATAAATTCAGCCCGTCATTGCACTTTTGAAGGCATCCAGAGTTAAGAAAGAAATACATAAAAAATGGAAGCCACTTCAAGAAGACGAGTTGAAAACATCTGTGTGTTTTGCGGTAGTAGTGTTGGTACTAAACCACAATACATAGAAGCAGCACAGGAATTGGGTCGAGTCTTAGCTGCAAGGAATATGCACTTAATATATGGCGGAGGCAATCTTGGACTTATGGGGATCATTTCAAAGCTGTACAGGAAGGAGGCAGTCATGTTTTGGGAATCATCCCAAAACCCTTGGCAGAAGAAAATCTTATTGAATCATCAAATGGAGAGGAACTGATCGTGCCAGGTATGTCTGAACGACTAGTGCAAATAATTAACCGTTCTGATGCTTTTATAGCATTGCCAGGTGGCTTAGGCACACTGGAGGAAATTTTTATAGTGTTATCTTGGGCAAACTTGAACATACACCAGAAACCAATTGGGTTGTTTAACGTTGATGGATTTTATGATTTTCTTTGTGTGTTTCTTGATGATGCCCGGAGAAATGGGTTCGTGTCAAAACCTATGAAAGAACTCCTCTATACTGCCAGAACTGCTCCGGATCTAATAGACCAACTCTTAGCCCATGAACCACAAGTTGACCCTGTCATTTCAAAGATAAAATGGTCTGATGATGATCGTGGTAAGAAGCGTCGGATTAATCTGGATCTTAACCTTTAATTTCCTGTAGTAATTTAGCCAACCAGGTACTATCTTCTAAACTCTTCTTTTACTGTTTAAGACATTGGGGACAATGTCTCATTTAGGTTTGGGGGTGAGGAATAGTTAATAGTATCTTGTTTAGTTTTGTGTTTTTATTTTTAGTCCAAAATTTTTCGAAAAATACAAAAAAAAAATAAAAAAACTTTTCAAAATTACAAAAATATTTTGCATTTTTATCAAAGGCATATTTAAAACTAGGTGATGGTTTGGTGTCTTCTTTCTCTCACTACCTTTCTATAAGGAAAAGCTGTGAAGGCCACCTAGATAATCATTCACCTGTAGCGTGTTGTGACAGACTAGTTTGGAGGACTCGTTGTTTATTCCTGACAACAAGCGATAAGAGCCTAAGGGGCTAGGGTACTTAAGTGAGCCTCGCTTCACCTTCCCTCTGGGGAATCTACAATGGGAAGTCCATTCGACAGTTAGTCACACACCATAAATTCTTTGGTACGTACCATAAGGTATAAAAAAGGTGCGTTCACTTGGTCGCTTGAACCATTGAGTGGGGAGTCCTAGTTGTGAACAATCCTTCGTCAGCAAGAGCCTTTCATAAAAAAAAACACAACATGTAAATTATAGTTATATGATCAGTAGAAATGTTTTGTTGTTATGTTGACTAAAAAGATGAAATTGGTAAGAAATAGCTGTGTAAGGAATTTCCACTCCTGAGACGTATTTCAAACCTAATTCAAAACAAGTTAATTTTTGTTTATTCACTTTTGAATTATTTAATCTGTAAATTCCCCATTAAACTGACTAAAATGGATCTTCATATACTTAGTTGGCAGATATTATCACATACATGGTAACATACGGACATAGGATAAAATTGAAAAGATTGCAATATTCAGTGCTATAGTTTAATTGGAGAAGCATCTCAAAAAAAAAGTGATGGAATAAAAAAAAAAAATATCTGAGATCCGAGTTATTAAGTCTGTAAGGGTATTTTAATACCTAGTGCCCTAAAACCAACTGGTTTGGGAGTCACTGGCCCAACACTCGCTACATGGATCAAAAAGATGATAGAAAAAAAATACATATATATGAAGTCTGAGTAATTAAGTCCTTAGGGGTGTCTTAACACCTGATGCCCTAAAGCCAACTGGTTTGGGAGCCACCGGCCCAAGCTCGCTACATAGATGGAAGATATTGTATATAAATAAAAAAATAGAGAAAAGAAAAAAATCAAAGAAAAAATCAGAAAAATCAAAAAAAATTATTCCATTACTACAAAAGGTGTGAAATCTGATAAAACTTTAGGACAAAAATATTACTCTCTTATCAACTGCACTTATGACTGTTATGGGCGAAATGAGTTGTTTAATATTATGTTGGCTGTGTATATGAAGAAATGGTAAAAATAATCGGAGAATTTACTTATTTAATAATTTAGAATGAAATAAAACAACTAATAAACTTGGAGTAGAAGTTTCACCTAATTAGTCACTAACTTTTTTATTCTCTTTTCTCTTGTCTTTTTGCTTTTGTGTGCATTAGTTTCACTACTTTTTTACTTTTATAAAATGTTTGTGGGTATCATTGATGTAACCCTCACGAGACTACAACTCGTCCACTAGGGACACCTAGAGGTTTAAAGGCTTGTTGCATATGCTAAATGCAATCGTGATCCCTACGAAAGTGGCTTAGTTAAAATTTTATTATGTTATTTTATTTTGCTCGAGGACTAGCAAAATGTTAGGTTTGGGGGTGTGATGAGTGATAAATGTATCACTATTTCCCACTCATTTAAATTAATATTTTGTATAGTTTCTTGCGTTTTGTGAATATTTTGATGTGTTTTGTGTTATTTTGTAGATAAATAAAGTTTCAGGACATTCTGGAGGTAATTTGGAGGAAAACTGTGAAATTTGGTGAAATTTGGCAAAAAGGGTATTTTGGTAATTTTGGGCATTCCGACAAAAAGGGTATTTTGGTAATTTTGGACATCCCGACACCGAAATAAAGTTTTAAGACATTCTGGAGGTGATTTGGAGCAAAACTGTGAAATTTGGCAAAAAGGGTATTTTGGTAATTTTGGGCGTCCCGACACCGAGGGTATTTTGGTAATTGCACCACCATGCCACATGTCAAAAATTCAACGAGCCGCCTTTTTTTAGCCACCATGCCACGTGTCGAAAATTCAGCGATCCAAAAAAATAATAATAAAATAATAAAATAATAAAATAATTAAAAAATAAAAATCAGAAAAATAATAATAAAAAATTGGATTTTTTTGCCTATAAATAGATTTCGAATTTTTAGTTTCAAATGTACCTCTTCCTCTGAAATCCTTATAAATAAATTGAGAGTTCTTCATATTTTCTTCTTTTATTCAGTTTTATTTACGCTTTGTAGTAGTAATTCTATCCATCCATGAGGGAGTAACCTCACCATGCTGAGGTAATAAGGTAATACTTTTACTTTTGATATTTTGATTAATCTCCCTTAAAATATAATATATAAACTATTTAAAATATGAATTAATAAAAAGATACCGTCATTCTAGGTCGGTTGGTTATTCAATTTAAACTGGTTAAACCTGACTTAATGAGGATACCGCCATTCTAGGTCGGTTGGTTTAAGTTTATATTTCTGTTCTGCCTTATGGCTGGTATATTTGAATTTGAATACCGCCATTCCGGACGGTTGGTTTAAAATATCACAAGATTATATATTATATTATTGGGAGATATCTAAATAGTAAATAGTAGAAGTTAATTCCTTTTACCTTAGCATTTCTTTTTATTACTTTTCAGCAATTTCATTTTATGCCTTTTAAGTTTATATTAGCTTTAGTTATGTGTTGTAACTAAATTAAATATTCAGGGTTGTGATAAAATCTAATATAACCAGTTTTAAAAAGGTTAGATTATAGTTTGGGTAATTAAAGAATTATTTGTTGAGTCATAATCTTAATGCCTTTTTATTAATTGGCCATTAATAAAATTGATTAGATAAACTTAAAATGAACTAGACATAAGGATTTTAAGTTAAAGACCACAGACTCAACAACCCACGATCTTCCTTAAGGATAGATAACCCTTTTAATAGATTTCCTTACAGGATAGGAATATACCTGTTGGGCGGGGGTAGTCATAATTGGAACTCAATCTTAATGAATCTAGGTAATTTAATTGACATAGACATATGGTTCAATTGGATTATACTAGGTATTTGTAAATGATCATTCGGAAGAGGCTTTTACATAATTTAGTGTTCCAGATTAATAATCAATAATTTACCCAACTATGATATAACTACTTCATCTTTTAATTAATATTGGGAGAATTCACAACCCTAGATAGTTTTAATCTTCATTAATCTTCTTTCAATTTCTTTTACTTGTTTTTAGAATCATCATCCTTTCAAATCAATCAATCATCTTATTAGATATTTGTAAATAAATAGTATCAACAATTAATAACAACAGTAGGAATTAAGTCCTCGTGGGATCGATATTTTTATACTACTTGAACGATACGTGCGCTTGCGTTATACGTGTGTGTTTACGCCGGTCAATCATATCATCATGCTAGTCTCTCCGCTTTGTAAACGCCCAGATTATTCACAAAACTATGACTAGGAACATTTAAGAGCTATGATTCTCATAAGGCGTGGAAGCCATCATCTTATTAATCCAAGGGCTTTATCACAGTGTTTGATAATTTATGTAAGACACACATAATAAAGATTTCCATTTTATTAATTAATGAAAAATATTACAAATACATGTACATATAGCCCATCCACAAGTTGGGTATAGGGCATATCCCTAACAAGGTTGAGTGTTGGTATTGGTTTGAGTGTAGTATAAGCAAAGTCAAGCTTACTTTTAATAAATCAAACCAATGAATTAAGCCTAACTACTTCCATCACATGTCTAACATGTTGATGTAAGTAAAGTGGGTCCCACCACTTTTAAATTCCAAATTTAAGTCGGCTAATCCAACACGCAACTTCGCTCGGGCCCAGGTTCGTTTAGTTCCGAATAAATGAATTTTCCGTTGCGACGTAATTAAATCCAATTTAACTAAATAATAATGCCAAGCAAAATTATTACGGAAGTCGCTTGCGAATTAATTCTAAATTAATTCGTTCGCTAGAATTAAAATCCAATTTAATTCCGCATTGAAATCTAATTTCAATTAATATATCGAATATATTATTTTAGCCGAATTAAATAAATTAAATAGTAAAATCCAATCTAACTATTAAATTTACGTTGCCGATTAATTCCAAATTAATCGCGTTCTCTCTATTCTAGTCGAATTAATCCTAGATTAACTCTTGCCATAATTAATACCAGATTAATTTTCTCTTTCTCATAATTAATCCCATATTAATTATGTTCGAGTCAAATGTCATCGGTGAATCTTTGGGAGGTGACCCAAGAGATCCCGTGATATGTTGGCAGTAAATACAGTCATCGAACTATCCGAATACGTGCGTACTCGGTACCACGTTCTCACCGATTTACAAGACATGGTTGGCTTCTAGCAAAGCACCGTGCCTAAACAATTTTCCAGAAATATTCTTTTAAGGAATATATAATCTATATCAGGCGTAATATACATAGTATTGCATATTATGATCCAATATCAGATGTCATATGCTAGGCCTGGGGCTGGAGTTGTGTCTGCCCTGTACGAAGCATATATCAGATCACTAGCAACAAGTCTCTTTATTATTGGAAAATCATGACCTAGTCATACTTTCCCGATGGCTATAGCACTATAGAGTACCAGTTCTATATCCCTGTGTGATCATCATCTCCATATGACTGAAGTGATACTTCTATCTTGAATCACACCCAATACACTACGATTCTCAGTAAACCCAGAAGAGGAATACACAGAACCTGTTAAAGCCCCAGATGACCAAAACCAAAGTATACTAATTGTCTCAAGTATTAGCAATACAAGTCTCACGTTAAGACCAAATACACCTACCTTGATTCGGATTCCCAAAGACACATAGTCATACTACCAATGAGACTCCGAGGGGTCTATCCAGAGCGAAGCTGTTTCCATACCATCGCTAAACAGAACCTCCTATTACATGCATTGAGGTATCCAATACCCAAATATATGAGAACTATGCCGTTACGCTTCCATAACATACACACGTGTAATACTAGCCTATTCCGCATTATCGATGTCTAGTCTCGATAATACTACGACTAGGGATATTTAATGATTAAACCTTACGTGGATTAATAATGTCTCATATCTTATTAATCTGGTACTAATCATATGTACTTTTATCATTTATATATCCAGGTAATCCAATTACAAATGATAAAAGAGCAATTTCATTTGTCACATAGTTAATTTGTACAACAACACCATGTTCTGTACAAATAGTGATGCTTTGGATCATAATTGTCCAACAATCTCCCACTTGGCATATAGCGAATCACTCAAGTGTCTAACACCTGAACTATGTACGGGTTGCTCAAACTTCTGCTGAGAAACAACTTTCATCAGCGGATTTGCAAGGTTATCATCTGATGCGAATCGTTGATGAGACCGCGATTCTTTAGCCTATGCTGTAGCCTAGCTCAGCTGCTAACAGAACTACTCCTAATCCAATTAGGATTATATAGATCCAAAATGCTTCTTTTGCTGCCTCAGCTGCAGCAATGTTCCGCTTTTATTGTTTAATCGGCAACAATATCTTGCTTGGAAGATTTCTAGCTCACTGTTCCGTTATTCAAACTAAATATGTACCCTTATTGCGACTTACAATCATCTTTATCGGTTTGAAACTTGCAGCGGGAAACCCAGTCACCTCAAGTTCTCATTTCCCCATATTCTCCCCTTTTCATCCAAGATACTCAATGATGTCTTTACTTCAATTCAGTGACCATCACCTGGATTGGCCTGATTACGTCTACATACATAAAGCATATGAGACATCAGGTCGCGTATATTTTCATAACATACGAGCTCTGGGAGAGTGTCAACAGCTTTCTAGATCTATCCTAGTAGATCTTTATTCCTAGAATAAAGCCTGCTTCTCCCAGGTTTTTCATGGAGAATTTTAATGAAAGCCAAGTTTTCACCAATTGTATTATGGGAATGTTATTACCGAGAAGCAATACATGACCAACATAAGGACAATGAATGTCAGTGCACTCCCACTAACCCTCTTATATACACAAGAATCATCTTCGTTTTGAATTAAATCATATACCATTATGATTACATCAAAACGATGGTTCCAAGAATTCAATGTTTGCTTCAATCCATAAATGGTTCGATTTAACTTGCAAATCTTGTTTGCATGTTTTGGCACAACAAAACCGTCAGGATGTTGCATACAAACATCCTCCAAAAGGTTTCCGTTAAGGAAATTGGTTTTGGCGTTTAGCTTCCATATTTCATAAACGAAATATGCAGTTATAGCAAGCATTATCCGAATGGATTTAATCATGGAAATAGGTGCAAAAGTTCCATCGTAATTGACACTATGGCGTTGACGATACCCTTTCTGTACAAGCCTAGCTGCGTACATTTGTATGTTTCCATCCATGTCTGTCTTCCTTGAAGACCTATTTAGTACCAATAGGCACAATGCCTTCTGGTACATCAACCAGTGTCCAAACTTGGTTGGTATACATGGAATCCATTTCGGACTTCATGGCAATTTTCCATAAAAGAAGTCGATACCCTGTATCATTTCCTCATATGTAGTCGGTACATTATCCTCAATAAGATTAATATCTACATGAGGTGAGATCAGAAACCCATACCTCCCAGGTTGTTTTCTGACTCTCTCCGACATACGCGGTTCTTGTGTATTCAAAGATTGTGGTACAGTTTCATCCCTGATGAACTGTTCATGTTCCGTAAGGGATCGGTGCCTGGAATAGTATCACTCCGATTTTCATCGAGTTCTACTTTCCTCCCACTTACCACTGCATATAGGAAATCCTCTTAGGAAAACTGCATGGAGAGCAACAAATACATTATTTTCTTGTGAGTTGTATAAGTACTATACTTTAGTTTCCCTAGGATAACCAATTACAAATAGGCACTTATCCGATTTGGGTTCAAGTTCGGTATCATCCAAACGTTTAGAGTATGCCCATCATTCCCAAATCTTCATGAATGAGAAACCCGGTTTCTTTCCTGTTCATATCTAATATGAAGTCTGTCTAACAGATTTTCATGGAACCTTATTCAAAATAAGTATTGCACTATTTAATGCATATCCTCAGAAGAAAATTGGTAGCTCAGAGCGACTCATCATTAACCTTATTATGTCCAACAAAGTTCGGTTTCTCTGTACGGACACACCGTCAAATTGAGGTGTTCCGGGAGGAGTCCATTGTGAAAGAATACCATACTCTTTCAAGTAATCTTGAAACTCATATTTTTAAGTATTTTACACTATGGTCCAACCATAATGTTTCTAATACTTTTATCGGTTTGTTTTTCTACTTCGTGTCGAAACTCTTTCAATTTCTCAAAAGTTTCCGACTGTGTTTCTAAGATACAATACACATAACCATAACGCGATGCCACATCCGTAAAGGTTACGAAGTATCATATCCACCTCTAGCCTAGCTAGACATTGGCCCACTTACGTCACTATGAACGAGGGCTAACAGATCGGTGGCACGCGCACCTTTACCATGTAAAAGGTGTTTTAGGCACTTTGCCTAATAAACAAGATTCGTAGACATTATTTGAATTAGGATCAAATCCGTCTTAGTATCCATTCTTCGAAAGTGTGGATATACGAGTCTTGTTTATGTGTCTCAGACAACAATGCCACAAATAAGTCTCATCTGATTTACTCAGTTTGAGCCTTTTGTTTGTCATGTTATATGTTTGAGATTCATTTATATTCAAAATATAAAGACGGTTATTCACATCTAATGTGTATATCTCAATATCATCTTTATAAAAAAACACCCAGTGTTCTGGGACATAAAGGTATACCCCAATGGGTTAAACTAAATACAGAGATAATATTTCTAGTCAAACTAGGTACTTTATCACAGTTTCCTAATTTAAGTACATGCCCCTAGGGCAGTTCCAAAACTTAGGTTTCTACGGTTAAAACAGCGACTTTCGTCCCATTTCTGACTCGCAAGTTGATCTCATCTGAAGCCAGTCTCCTGTTAATCAGCAGATTCTGCACATCAGTACATAATTATGTATTTTCCACATCCAGTATCAAAATCCATGATTAAAACTGGTAGTGGACATGTTTATAACAAACATACCTGAAGCCGGAGCCTTGCCCCGCCTTCACTTCCTTCATGTTTGCCTTGTCCATACGGCAGTCACGCTTCTAGTGACCCTGTTTGCCACAGTTTAGGCAGACATCTTGGGATATGTCCTTTGTCTTCCGAGAAGACTGTGACGATTTAGCCTTGCCGTTTTCTTCACACCCCCAAAAGTTTTCGGGCAAGCCTTGGCCTTCTGGGATGTCGAAGTAAGATGCGCCTTGCGCTTCTTGCCCTTTTAGAAGCTCTGGCTCAGCCTCCTTGAGCATAGCCATTAATTCTCCAAGAGTTCTGTTTTGGTTCATAATGAACCCGCCCCAACATTCGGGCAGAGGCTACAAGATCAAATCTTTGGAAGTCTCGGCCTCGTAGGTAATGCCTAGTTAACCTAGCTGTTCGATGTTAGCAATCATCTGTGACACCTAGTGCTCGTCAGATGTACCCTCTGACATGCACGAGTGAAAAATATTCTTTTGCAATTCGTACTTCTAAGATCTAAGGTTAGATCTATGAAGATCCTTTAATTTCAACATCATGGTATAAGGATCTAATCCTTAGTTCTGACGACGAAATTAAAGAGTTATTGCAGCAAGCATAACATATTGAGCACTAAAGTTATCATCACGATGAGTCTTCCAAAGCTCATGCTCTACTATTTGCTCAACTCCGGGCTCAGGCCCGAGAGGTTTCTATATTAAATAGAGTAAATTATCAATTCCCAGGACTATCCTAAGATGCATTTCCCAATCTGAAAATTTAAAGCCGTTAAAGACATTTTCACCTAGGATTATGTCATTTGACGCTAATCTTTCAGGTCATCTTGATTGCTATAGTCCAACTATCCAATCAATGATTTCGGGTACAATCAAATGTAATGATTACTATAGTCTAACTATATAACCAACTATAAATGATTGGTGAAATTCAAATGTATTGATTACTATAGTCTAACTATATAACCAACTACAAATGAATCAGTTTGAATACAGTCCAACTGTTCAATTAAAACAACAATTGAATATTAGTCCAACTAATATATATTTATAATTAATGACGAAAAAATAAAATGAGCGCGTATTGGCAAGTATCTAAACGAAATTACAAATTTAATACTTGCCTCCCACTATTTTTCGGCAAGCCTCTAACCCTCTGTGGAGTACTCGGGAAACCTAGTTTCCTAGTGGGCTAGGATCCCGTTAAAAGATACACAACCTTGACTTTGGCCAACAAGCTGTATAAAATTTAACTAGGTAGATCTCTAAGATCAATTGGATCTCATCCAATTCCTAGATCCAGTAGGTGGACCTCCAAGTCCAAAACATATATCCAATATATGTAAATATATCCAATATATTTCCTAATTTTTTTCCTCTAAATCAACTAAGCGTTGGCTTTGGCTCAACAAGCTTAATGATTCTAGTTAAGCGCGACCCATTGACAGTGGGAAAGCTTCCTAATAGAAGTCGATGAACAAGAAATGACCTTGACTTTGGCCAACAAATCACAACCGCCCAAGACATACGATATGGAACAAAGCTTACGTGGTTCAAACACATCCGCGATGGACAAAGGTCTTGACTTTAGCCAACAAACCAATGCCAATCTTGAATCTTGAGAGAGAACCACTCAATGGAAGGAAAAACGCTTAATATTGAATGAGGGTTTTTCGCGTAAATTGGAAACCAATTTATTATCTTTGATTAGGTCTCATCATACACCCTTAAACATGCATTCTAAAAGCATAATAAGACGCGGAATAAAATTAATAATGATATGCGGATGGATATACAACAAATTGTTCCTAGAATAAATCTCTCAATTTCCTCTCTCCCGCTAACACTATTCTTACTTCTACCCAATTTACATAATACTTCTAAAGAAACCTCATTTACATTGAGGGGAATTGGTAAGAAGAGAAATACAAAGAGAATAGAGATAATAGGCTGGACACGCAGGTCCAATTAAATAAATAAGTACCATACTTACAACAATTTCGAAAATTGCCCTCACCCTTCTAATATCCATCCGATATACATTATTCATACAATACATCCAAGTATTCAAACAAAGCATGTTATCAATCAATCTAATCCAATTGATTAATCTTTGATTAATGTCCATCCAATGTTCAAACAACGATTTGATTTGCGCGAGTCAAACTCGTTTAAGAATAAATACTCAAAGTAAGTATCCTTGAATTATATCGAACTACAATTTTAAATCCAATTTAAATTATATCCAATACTAATTCATATTTAATTCGAAATTAAATAATCACACTTTTAATAGTGCTTTTAGACTTGGATTCCAAATCCAATCTACTTGGGTCTCAAAGGCCTAATTAGTATCCAATACTATTCAATAAAGTCCAATGGGCTTTCATTAATTCTTTAGGCGTGGGCTTTGGCCATTATGGATCAAAGCCAAAAGCCTTGGCCCATTTAGGAATCATCCTATGCCATAGAATCAATTTTGGTCCAATTAGGCCCAATTAAATTTTTAAAGGCCAAATTGTCATATTTTGGACTTTATGGAAATGCTTTAGGCCCAAATATGATCCAAGACCAAAATTTGGCCCAACCAAGTCCATTAAGCCCAATTACAACAATTAAATTAATACATTATTCCAAATTACATATTAATCCAATTCAAGTGTAATTAACACAATTAATTAATTAATCTAGTATTTCTAAAACACTAATTAATCTAATTAATCATGCCTAGCATTTTAATTTATGTCCAACACAAATTAAAGAAAAATCAATCCTCCAATAACATGCATAACTCACGGAAAAGGCAATAAAAAAATCATTCAATTTGATTTCAATCCAATTTAAATCAACATTCAATATTTCTATCAAGCCATTTAACACATCCAATTGTCAAATTTCCAAAAATTACCATGAACAATTCCTAGGGTGTATTCGGCCAAGGTATAGATTTTAGGAAAAATTTATCTAATCAATTTTTTACAAAATCAATCATGCATATAACTCCAAGTCATCATCATCCAACCATGTCCAAACAACCAATTTAGGCATTTACAAGCTCCAAGCAAAAATCCCCAAATAAAGTCTATAAACCCTAGAAATTAAATTATGCTTAGATCTCGCTCTGATACCAATGTTAGTGTCCTAGACATGCCACAGGATCGCTAAGCGTGATAAGTTTGTGAATAAATCAAGGAAAGTTGCGGAAGTACTCACTTTGGTTTGGATGAATTTGAAAACTTTTCTTTGAAGATGGAAGCTCCAAGCCTTCTATTAGTGTTCCAACACTGGGGTGAGTCTCCCTATCACCTTCCTTTGACTCCTTAAAGTGCTAGCTTTATAGAATTTTGCAACAAAAATCCATAGGAGAGAAGAGAAGCTCACGTTTTTGACAAGGAAGAAGAGAGAATATGTTGTTGTGAATAGTGAATTCTGCACTTCCAAAGTTGACCAAATTAATTTATAGTGAGGTTGAGTGTTGGTATTAGTTTGAGTGTAGTATAAGCAAAGTCAAGCTTACTTTTAATAAATCAAACACATGAATTAAGCCTAACTACTTCCATCACATGTCTAACATGTTGATGTAAGTAAAATGGGTCCCACCACTTTTAAATTCCAAATTTAAGTCGGCTAATCCAACACGCAACTTCGCTCGGGCCCGGGTTCATTTAATTACGAATAAACAAATTTTCCATTGCGACGTAATTAAATCCAATTTAACTAAATAATAATGCCTAGCAAAATTATTACGGAAGTCGCTTGCGATTTAATTCTAAATTAACTCGTTCGCTAGAATTAAAATCCAATTTAATTCCACATTGAATCTAATTTCAATTAATATATCCAATATATTATTTTAGCCCAATTAAATAAATTAAATTGTAAAATCTAATTTAACTATTAAATTTACTTTGCCGATTATTTCCAAATTAATCACGTTCTCTCTCTTCTAGTCGAATTAATCCAAGATTAACTATTGCCATGATTAAACCCAAATTAATTTTCTCTTTCTCATAATTAATCCCAGATTAATTATGTTCGAGTCAAATGTCATCGGTGAATCTTTGGAGGCGACCCAAGAGATCCCTAGATATGTTGGCAGTAAATACAGTCATCGGACTATCCGAATACGTGCGTACTCGGTACCACGTTCACACCGATTTACAAGACATGGTTGGCTTCTAGCAAAGCACCGTGCCTACCCAATTCTCCAGAAATATTCTTTTAAGGAATATATAATCTATATCAGGCGTAGTATATATAGTATTGCGTATTACGATCCAATATCGGATGTCACATGCTAGGCCTGGGGCTGGAGTTGTGTCTGCCCCGTACGAAGCATATATCAGATCACTAGCAACAAGTCTCTTTATTATCGAAAAATCATGATCTAGTCATACTTTCCTGATGGCTATAACACTATAGAGTACCAGTTCTATATCCCTGCGTGATCATCATCTCCATATGACTGAAGTGATACTTCCATCTTGACATCATACCCAATACACTACGATTCTCAGTAAACCCAGAAGAGGCGTACACAGAACCTGTTAAAGCCCCGGACGACCAAAACCAAAGTATACTGGTTGTCTCAAGTATTAGCAATACAAGTCTCAGGTTAAGACCAAATACACCTACCTTGATTCGGATTCCTATAGACACATAGTTATACTACCAATGAGACTCCGAGGGGTCTATCCAGAGCGAAGCTGTTTCCGTACCATCGCTAAACAGAACCTCCTTGTAGGCACTGCATTTTTACACATAAGTCCCTATGATGAGTCTCATTTTGGAGACACTACTTTTTAAGTCACGGAGGTCACGGGAAACGGACATCGAAAGGGGAAATTCAGAATAAACAAGGTTCACTATTTTCGTTCGTGCTGCGTTCGTTTTTACGTTCGAACGTCAAACGGATTGCGGGCGTTCGTGCCGCGTTCGAACGGTGTCGGTAATTCTGGTTTTGCTGCTAGCCTCGCATCCAGCCCAATTAGCCCCCCAAAGCCCATAAAACACATCCCAATTTAAATAAATAAATATTAATTAAAACATTAACTAAATAAGATAATAATTAAATTAATTAAATAATTAAATAAAACATATACCAAACATAAAATAAACAATTACTAACTTAAACTAAAATCATGCCTAAATTAAATAAATCACATACTAAATCAAAATATAATCATGCCTAATTAAAATCAATCAACCAATTATATTCCCAATCTAATAAGATTATTCCCAAACTTAAAATATTGTATTCCTAATCCAAGCCAATCAAATATTCAACCTTCCCTATCTAGCCAAGATTTGTCCCCCCTCAATCTTTGACTTCCCTTAACCAAACCAAATCAAACCCCTTTCCTTGTCAAACCTAACCCTTTGCCTATAAAAAGAACCCTTCACCAACCTTCTCAACCCTAGTCTCTGGTAGGAGGAACACACCAAAAAAAATAATAAGCAAAAGATAAGAGGAAACGGCAGCGAAACCACAAGGAAACAATAGCAAAAGACGGAGAACGACGACTCAAAACAGTAAGACAACGAACGAGAACAGTGAACCGGGAGAGTTGCGGAGCATCCACCCTTCCGACGATCGTGTACCGTACATCCGAGAGGTGACTTAAAAGGTTAGACCTGAGGGTACCTTTTCATTAGTTTATATTCGTTTTTTTTTATTATTATTGAATTCTATTCGCATGAGAGTCGTTTATAGATGCATGTTGTGGCTTGAATGAAATGGAAGAGTGTCGTCTCTTGTGGTATATAGGATGGAAACCCAGACGTAAATTCCGTAGCCGAATCCGAATGGACGGTAGTGCGGTCTGTACTTGGGATACAACTCCACGTACCATTTGAGTAAACGGCACCTTCTCTTGTTTTGTGTTGCTTTCATTTATTTATTCCTCGTCATTTAAATTATGTATGTTGCTTATTCTCGTATGATACGATCGAGTGCATGGGCTTAGTAAGTGTGATGAAAGGTCCCCTAATTGGAGGGGTTAAAATCCTTCACCACGATGCTTTGCCGCACCGATTGATGTGTGTTCGTTTGAATGCGAAATACGTTCAATCGGACATGCTTAGTTTGACATGATTGTCTTTATTTTCGTATGCATGATTCAATCGAGCGCATGGGCTTAGTAAGTGTGATGTGAGATCCCCTACGGGGAGGGGCTAAAGCCCCTTTACCACGATTCTTTGCCGCGCCGGTTGAGGGGTGTTTTCGGTTGGATACGAGATACGTTCAATCGGGCACACTATGTTTATATTATTGCTTTCAATTCTTTGTATGCATGAATTAGTCGAGCGCATGGGCTTAGTATGTTGGTCTAAAGGTCATCTCTTTGAGAAATCAAGAGCCCCCAAAAGGCCACCTTTACGGCAGTACTTCGCCGCGCCCCTTTATTTTGTCGTTTATGTATTGCGTCCCATTTCATGCATCAGGTCTGTTCCCGTTCGAACGCGTTTACGAACGCAACTCGAATGTGCATGCATTTTTGCCTTATCATGCATCAGGTCTCATTTCCGTTCGAACGCGTTTACAAACGCCATATGAACGTGAGCATTCTGTTTCATTTCCGTTTGAACGCGTTATCAAACGCCATACGAACGCGAGCATTCTGTTTCATTTCCGTTCGAACGCGTTATCAAACGCCATACGAACGCGAACCTTCTGTTTACCATTCGAACGCGTTTACGAACGCTACACGAACGCGCACACACTGAACTGAGTCTGTCTTATCATATTCATGCATAATTGCCTCTTGGTTGATCTTTCCTGTGTTATATAGCCAACTGTATTATTTATATTCAAGTATGATTAGGCTGTTAGCATGTTATTTGGTTAATAGGTTCATGAGATAGTACTCAAGCATGATTATGTTGTTCTTAGTTTTCCATATCATAGGATTGAAATATGTTCATGAGATTGTCATGTGATGTTGCATGTTGTGATGAACTTGTTGATGTATGCATATGAATTTAGAAGCATGATACTCTTGGAAATAAATGTTACTTAAGCTTGATTAAATTATTACATAAATCCTTTCATTACAAGTGACATAAGTAAGGGACCATTCCGAACCCAACGGTTTGAGGTCTTCCCTTGCGAGGGGTGAGTGCGGCCTTAAATCTTTGTCCCGGTTCACACCGGGTGGCGACTCCATGTTATTTAGTCCTTCCCAACTAGGCCGCGAGCCTAGGAACGGCGTCGCCCAGGTTCTGTTGTCCACAGTCTGGCGACTCCACTGGGGATAGAGAATTGGCCCCGAAATATTGACTTGTGATGTTTGGATTTATGTTTTAATTGACCGTGTCTATAGTGGATAAAGTGAGGGTTTAATCAAAGGCATTTTTAGGCTAGGTAATGGTTTGGTGTCTTCCTTCATTCACTACCTTTCTAGAAGGAAAAGCTGTGAAGGCACCTAGATAGCCATCTACTCGTAGCCTATTGTGATGGACTAATTTGGATGACTCGTTGTTTATTCCTGACAACAAGCGATAAGAGCCTAAGAGGCTTGGGTATTTAAGTGAGCCTCGCTCCACCTTCCCTCTGGGGGATCTACAACGGGAAATCCATTTGACAGTCCGTCACACACCATAGCTCATTGGCACGTACCTTAGTGTATAAAAAAAGGGTGCGCTCACTTGGTTGCTCGAACCCTTGAGTGGGGAGACCTAGTTGTGGGCCATCCTTCGCCGGTGAGAGCCTTTGTCTATACTCTTACTAACCCACCCATAGACCGGGTTGGCTAAAGTAACAATTATTTCCTTGAATATGTGCTTGTGGACCATCCTCATTTGGATGCAGTTGGACTATTGTCAGAAATGCGGGCTTGCTGGGCCATTTAAACTGGGGCAAGTTTGTACCTTATGACTATTAGGCCCAAAGCTTCTGAAATGTTGATGGGCCATACTGTAGAATTATTACGTTTGCATTATCTTTCTTCTATGCTTGTGTTTGGGAACATCGTCGTTTGGATCCAGTTGGACCATTTGTCATGGGATATGGGCTTGTTGGGCCATTTAAACTGGGACAAGAACGTATTTCATGACTATTGGGCCAAAAGGCTTCTAAATAACAATGGGCCATTTTATGATTGTGTTCGGAATTTTATCATTTGGATTTAGTTGGGCTCTTTGCCATAAGACATGAACTCGTTGGGCCATTTAAACTGGGACGGGTTCACTCCTATGACAGTTGGCCCAAAAACTTCTAAAATGATGATGAGCCGATTTGTGTGAAAATTTCAATTGATTTAGTATATTATATAAGTTACATGCATCTCATGCACCCCATGCATACATACATCATGCTAACCCTTGTGTTCTGAAAGCCATCATAGATACCCGTTGGTTAGGGAAGAGGACAGACTTGTCAAAAGACCAAGCAGCCACCAAGAGTACTGGCAGAAGACCTAGCCCAACGGGATAGGAAGCCCAATCATGCATGCATGCATACACGTAACATATTTGCATCCTTTTGTGTTTGTTCTGTTTTGTAATAACATGTTTCAAAAAAAAAAAGAAAGCGTCAAAAGACAAACCAATCAGGAACATCGACAGTACTGTATCAGTCTGGGGGCGAGGCCCGTATCAGTATCAGCCTTGGGGCGAGGCCCATATCAGTATCAGTCTTGGGGCGAGGCCCATATCAGTATCAGTCTTGGGGTGAGGCCCGTATCAGTATCAGTCTTGGGGCGAGGCCCATATCAGCATCAGTCTGGGGGCGAGGCCCATATCAGTATCAGTCTTGGGGCGAGGCCCATATCAGTATCAGTCTGGGGGCGAGGCCCATATTAGCAGTATCAGTCTTGAGGCGAGGCCCATATCAGTATCAGTCTTGGGGCGAGGCCCATATCAGTATCAGTCTGGGGGCGAGGCCCATATCAGCTGTATCAGTCTGGGGGCGAGGCCCATATCAATATCAGTTTAGGGCGAAGCCCACATCATTCCGCGGCCGAGGCCCACATCAACAGAATTTTGGAATGAATCCCAGGGTCGAGGCCCACATCAGCAGAATTTTGGAATGAATCCAGGGAATGAATCCCAGGGTCGAGGCCCACATCAGCAGAATTTTGGAATGAATCCCAGGGTCGAGGCCCACATCAGCAGAATTTTTGAATGAATCCAGGGAATGAATCCCAAGGCCGAGGCCCGCATCAGTAGAATTTTGGAATGAATCCAGGGAATGAATCCCAGGGCCGAGGCCCGCATCAGCAGAATTTTGGAATGAATCCGAGGGTCGTGGCCCACATCAGCAGAATTTTGGAATGAATCCCAGGGTCGAGGCCCACATCAGCAGAATTTTGGAATGAATCCAGGGAATGAATCCCAAGGCCGAGGCCCGCATCAGCAGAATTTTGGAATGAATCCAGGGAATGAATCCCAGGGCCGAGGCCCGCATCAGCAGATTTTGGAATGAATCCGAGGGTCGAGGCCCACATCAGCATCAATTCGGGGGCGAGGCCCATGTCAGTAGCAGTTGGGGCCGAGGCCCACTTCAACATAAGTTTTGGGGATGAGTCCCAGGGCCGAGGCCCACACCAGTATCAGTTTGGGATGAATCCTGAGGGCCGAGGCCCACATCAGTATCAGTGGGATGAATCCCGAGGGTCGAGGCCCACATCAGCATCAGTCTAGGGGCGAGGCCCATGTCAGTAGCAGTTGGGGCCGAGGCCCACTTCAACATCAGTTTTGGGGATGAGTCCCAGGGTCGAGGACCACATCAAACACAGTTTGGGAATGAGTCCCAGGGTCGAGGCCCACATTACATCAGTATCAGCATTGCCGGGTATGGCATTCTGGGGCGAGGCCCATATTACATCAGATCAGTTCTGCCGAGAATGGCACTCCGAGAATGGAGATATAGTCCGAGAATGGGCAGTTCAAGAATGAACAAGTCGGAAATGACACTCCGAGAATGGAGATATAGTCCGGGAATGGACAGTTCAGGAATGAACAAGCCGAGAATGGCAATCCAAGAATGGAGCAGAGTTCAAGAATGAACAAGTCGGAAATGACACTCCGAGAATGGAGATATAGTCCGGGAATGGACAGTTTAGGAATGAACAAGCCGAGAATGGCAATCCAAGAATGGAGCAGAGTTCAAGAATGAACAAGCCGGGAATGACACTCCAAGAATGGAAGCACGGTTCGGGAATGAACCACCTCACAGTAACGGTTCGGGAATGAACCACCTCACAGTAACGGTTCGGGAATGGACCACCTCACGATAACAGTTCGGGAATAAAGCCCACATTCGGTACAGTTCAGGAACAAAGCCTGCATTCAGTTCAAAACAGCTTGGGAATAAAGCCCAAATTCGGTACAGTTCAGGAACAAAGCCTGCATTCAGTTCAGTTCAGGAAGAAAGCCTATATTCAGTTCAGCTCGGGAATAAAGCCCACATTCAGTACAGTTCAGGAATAAAGCCTGCATCTAGTTCGGTTCAGGAAGAAAGCCTGCATTCAGCTCAGTACGGGAATAAAGCCCACATTCAGTACAGTTCAGGAATAAAGCCTGCATCTAGTTCGGTTCAGGAAGAAAGCCTGCATTCAGCTCAGTACGGGAATAAAGCCCACATTCAGTACAGTTCAGGAAGAAAGCCTACAAACTCGGGAATAAAGCCCACATTCAGTATAGTTCGGGAATAAAGCCCAAGGGGAAGAAAGCCTCATATCAGTATAGTTTGAGAACAAAGCTCAAGGGGAAGAAAGCCTCATGTCAGTACAGTTCGGGAATAAAGCTCGGGAGGAATAAAGCCTCATCTCAACACAGTTCGAGAATGAACAAGCCGGGAATGGCAATCCAAAATGGAGCAGAGTTCAAGAATGAACAAGCCGGGAATGGCACTCCGAGAATGGAAGCACGGTTCGGGAATGGACCAACTTACAGTAACGGTTCGGGAATGGACCACCTTACGGCAACGGTTCGGGAATGGACCACATCACAACACGGTTCGGGAATGAACCAGGGGTTGCAGCACCTCACCACCCAAATCAACTCAACACATGGTAAGTCAAGTGGCAGCTGGCGAGCCAGGTAAGTAGAAATACATTGCATAACTTTGATAGGATTGTCACTGTTGCACATTACACAAGTCCCATCAAAGTGGGGGGGCGACTGTAGGCACTGCATTTTTACACATAAGTCCCTATGATGAGTCTCATTTTGGAGACACTACTTTTTAAGTCACGGAGGTCACGGGAAACGGACATCGGAAGGGGAAATTCAGAATAAACAAGGTTCACTGTTTTCGTTCGTGCTGCGTTCATTTTTACGTTCGAACGTCAAACAGATTGCGGGCGTTCGTGCCGCGTTCGAACGGTGTCGGTAATTCTGGTTTTGCTGCTAGCCTCGCATCCAGCCCAATTAGCCCCCCAAAGCCTATAAAACACATCCCAATTTAAATAAATAAATATTAATTAAAACATTAACTAAATAAGATAATAATTAAATTAATTAAATAATTAAATAAAACATATACCAAACATAAAATAAACAATTCCCAACTTAAACTAAAATCATGCCTAAATTAAACAAATCACATACTAAATCAAAATATAATCATGCCTAATTAAAATCAATCAACCAATTATATTCCCAATCTAATAAGATTATTCCCAAACTTAAAATATTGTATTCCTAATCCAAGCCAATCAAATATTCAACCTTCCCTATCTAGCCAAGATTTGTCCCCCTTCAATCTTTGACTTCCCTTAACCAAACCAAATCAAATCCCTTTCCTTGTCAAACCTAACCCTTTGCCTATAAAAAGAACCCTTCACCAACCTTCTCAACCCTAGTCTCTGGTAGGAGGAACACACCCAAAAAAAAATAATAAGCAAAAGATAAAGAGGAAACGGCAGCGAAACCACAAGGAAACAATAGCAAAAGACGGAGAACGACGACTCAAAACAGTAAGACAACGAACGAGAACAGTGAACCGGGAGAGTTGCAGAGCATCCACCCTTCCAACGATCGTGTACCGTACATCCGAGAGGTGACTTAAAAGGTTAGACCTGAGGGTACCTTTTCATTAGTTTATATTCATTTTTTTTATTATTATTGAATTCTATTCGCATGAGAGTCGTTTATAGATGCATGTTGTGGCTTGAATGAAATGGAAGAGTGTCGTCTCTTGTGGTATATAAGATGGAAACCCAGACGTAAATTCCGTAGCCGAATCCGAATGGACGGTAGTGTGGTCTGTACTTGGGATACAACTCCACGTACCACTTGAGTAAACGACACATTCTCTTGTTTTGTGTTGCTTTCATTTATTTATTCCTCGTCATTTAAATTATGTATGTTGCTTATTCTCGTATGATACGATCGAGTGCATGGGCTTAGTAAGTGTGATGAAAGGTCCCCTAATTGGAGGGGTTAAAATCCTTCACCACGATGCTTTGCCGCACCGATTGATGTGTGTTCGGTTGAATGCGAAATACGTTCAATCGGATATGCTTAGTTTGACATGATTGTCTTTATTTTCGTATGCATGATTCAATCGAGCGCATGGGCTTAGTAAGTGTGATGTGAGATCCCCTACGGGGAGGGGCTAAAGCCCCTTTACCACGATGCTTTGCCGCGCCGGTTGAGGTGTGTTCGGTTGGATACGAGATACGTTCAATCGGGCACACTATGTTTAATATTATTGCTTTTAATTCTTTGTATGCAGGATTTAGTCGAGCGCATGGGCTTAGTATGTTGGTCTAAAGGTCCTCTCTTTGAGAAATCAAGAGCCCCCAAAAGGCCACCTTTACGGCAGTACTTCGCCGCGCCCCTTTATTTTGTCGTTTATGTATTGCGTCCCATTTCATGCATCAGGTCTGTTCCCGTTCGAACGCATTTACGAATGCAACTCGAACGCGCATGCATTTTTGCCTTATCATGCATCAGGTCTCATTTCCGTTTGAACGCGTTTACAAACGCCATATGAACGTGAGCATTCTGTTTCATTTCCGTTCGAACGCGTTATCAAATGCCATACGAACGCGAGCATTCTGTTTCATTTCCGTTCGAACGCGTTATCAAACGCCATACGAACGTGAACCTTCTGTTTACCGTTCGAACGCGTTTACGAACGCTACACGAACGCGCACACACTGAACTGAGTCTGTCTTATCATATTCATGCATAATTGCCTCTTGGTTGATCTTTCTTGTGTTATATAGCCAACCGTATTATTTGTATTCAAGCATGATTAGGCTGTTAGCATGTTATTTGGTTAATAGGTTCATGAGATAGTACTCAAGCATGATTATGTTGTTCTTAGTTTTCCATATCATAGGATTGAAATATGTTCATGAGATTGTCATGTGATGTTGCATGTTGTGATGAACTTGTTGATGTATGCATATGAATTTAGAAGCATGATACTCTTGGAAATAAATGTTACTTAAGCTTGATTAAATTATTACATAAATCCTTTCATTACAAGTGACATAAGTAAGGGACCATTCCGAACCCAACGGTTTGAGGTCTTCCCTTGCGAGGGGTGAGTTCGGCCTTAAATCTTTGTCCCGGTTCACACCGGGTGGCGACTCCATGTTATTTAGTCCTTCCCAACTAGGCCGCGAGCCTAGGAACGGCGTCGCCCAGGTTTTGTTGTCCACACTCCTATTACACTTGCATGAGTATCCAATACCCAAATATATGAGAACTATGCCGTTACGCTTCCATAACACGCACACGTGTAATACTAGCATATTCCGCATTATCGATGTCTAGTCTCGTAATACTACGACTAGAGATATTTAATGATTAAACCTTACGTGGATTAATACTGTCTCATATCTTATTAATCCGATACTAATCATATGGACTTTTATCATTTATATATCCAGGTAATCCAATTACAAATGATAAAAGAACAATTTCCTTTGTCACATAGTTAATTTGTACAACAACACCATGTTGTTGGACAATTATGACCCATAGCGTCACTATTTATACAGATCATGGTGTTGTTGTACATATTAACTATGTGACAAAGGAGATTGCACTCTTATCATTTGTGATTAGATCACCTAGATATATAAATGATAGGAGGTCCCTGGGATTTGTTCCTGGATTGAGAATGATATGAGACAGTATCAATCCACGAAGGATAAATCATTAAATATCCATAGTCAGAGTATTATCGAGATTGGACATCGAGGAATACGTAAAAGACTAATATTACACTTGTGCACGTTGTGAGGGCACAACGACATAGTTCTGATATATTTGGGTATACGATACTCATGCAAGTGTAATAAGAGGTTGTGTTTCACCGATGGTACGGGAAACAGCTTCGCTCTGGATAAGACCCCCTCGGAATTCCATTGGTAGTATGACTATGTGTCTATGGAAGTCCAAAATCAGGGTAGGTGTATTTGGTCTTAACCTGAGACTTACACCGCTAATACTTGCGACAATCAATATAATTTGGTTGAGGTCATCCAGGGCTTTAACCGGTTTTTGTGTCCGCCAATTCTGGGTATATCGAGAATCGTAGTGTGTTGGGTGTGATGTCAAGATGGAAGTGTCACTCCAGTCATATAGAGTTGATGATCGCGCAGGGATACAGAACTGGTTCTCTAAATAAGGTTGCAACCGTCAGGATAATATGATTTGGTCATGATTATCCGATATTAAAGAGACTAGTTGCTCGTAATCCGATATATGCTTCGTACGGGGCAGACACTGTACCAGCCCCAGGCCTCGCATGTGATCATCTGATACTGGACAGAAATACGCAATACTACGTATACTATGCCTGATACAGATCCTTTATTCCTGTAAGGATATTTCCGGAGAATTGCGGAGGCATGGCGCTTTGCTAGAAGCCAACCTTGTCTTGTTATTCGGTATAAACGTAGTACTTGGTACTTACGTGTTCGAATAGTCCGACGACCAAATTTACTGCCAACATATCCGGGGATCTCATGGGTCACTTCCCAAAGATTCACCGATGACGTATGACTCGCACTTTAATTAATCTGGGATTAATAAGATGAGAGAGAATTAATCTGGGATTAATTGCGGAGATATTTTATCTGGGATAAAATATCATTTAAAGAGAGATAACGATTAATTTGGAATTAATCGGTAAATTAATATATTTGATATATTAAACGAAATTGGATTTCGACGCGGAATTAAAATTAGATTTTAATTCGGGCGAACGAATTAATTTAGAATTCCATTCAAATTTGACTTCTATAAGGGAAGGTGATCTTCACCTTAATAGAGGAAAATGTCATGATCACCTTAAGGATTAGTACTATCCTATAAAGATCGGATTCCTTAACCTAAACAATTAGAGTTTTCTCTCAAACCTATAAAAATAGACAAGGTTCATGCAAGTTCAAAAGCATTCCAAGAGACATTTTCAACCTTAATCACTTTTACACCACCTCTGCAATTGTTTTATATGCTCAAGAATAGTTTCCTTTGTTCTTGAGCAAAAAGCCATAGTTTCGCTTTCATGAATCTCAAGAACCCGAAATCCACCACCTTAAACACTCACATGTCATTTTAGACCCAGTTCTGGATATAAACCACATTTTTTCTTGACCATTTGTTAGTAATATGCCCTAGGTACATGAGAAATATGATTCTATTACTTTAATTTTATTGATTATTAAAATAACATTATTTATCATATGAGCTTTTTTAGTCCATATATATGCATATATCTTATAAGAAAAAAGTTCTTAGAGTGATTTACATAAGAACCAAAAAGATTTTTTGTCTCACTCCTAAATATTTCTAATTAATAGATTATCAAGAATAAAGACATTGATAATCTAGAAAGACTATCATGATGTTATTACTGTTCACTTATGAGGTAGTTGATCTCATAGGCTACTAGCATAGGTCTGTGTTCTTAGTATAACACTTTCCTAGTGCAGCGGAAACACATTAGGCTCACGGATCGGACTTGTATTTATTTTTCTGCCATTCCCTTTGAGTGGCCGAATATAACCAGTACCACCACTGAAATTTTGCTTCTGTTTAGGCAAAATTCCAGCCCCGGAACAGCCGCACAAAAACTGGAATGTTTTGGACTCGATTCGTGCCCAGCGCACTGCCGAAACAACCCTTGAAATAGGTGGAAAATGGCTGCGTTTCAGTTCTGATTTTCACTTGAAAACAGCCCTAACACAGCCCCAAAACACCACTATATGTTCCCCAAAAATTATAGATTAAAACGAAACCAAGATGAGTCCCGTTTGACCAAATAAGGGGCGACAATGAGCAAAAATAATGCTCACTGCCGAAAGTCAAGAAAAGTTGGAGAGAATGAGTTTTGGTTCAACACTACAAAGTCTTCCGAGCTATATCTCGTTACTCACGGAAACTAGTATGGGCTAAACTCACAAAATTAATCCCTAAATATTTTAGAGATTAATGTCACACAAGATTTTTGTTTTAATTTCTTCTTATTCTTAATTTTGTTTTCTCAACACTTTGAGAGAATTTGGAGAAGAAGAAGAAGAAGGAGGCTAGGGTTAAAGAATGAGAGAGATCCCAAAAGAAAATCCAATTTTCTTTTTATACCTAGGATAATTAATTTCCAAAAATTAACAAATCCTTTCCCTTTTCCCCATGACAAATTCGGCCAAGCATAAAGGAATATCAAAAATTTTGCAATAAATAATATTTAATATTAAATGCCATCATCATGACAAAATATGTTACAAAATTAAATATACAATTAACCTTTTGAAAATCATAACTTCCAAAAGTAATCAAGGGTTTCCAAAACCCATAACTTGAAATTCCAAATTTTAACTTATTTAAATTATATCAAATATAATTTAATTTTATGCACTTAATAATTATCATATAATTATTAAAACCATATATTAACTTTTAATATACAGTTTCAAGTGTGACAAAATGATATTATTAATCATATTAATAATATGTATTCATTTGTGAGTATATAATTGGACTATCCAATTATACCAAATAAATTTAATATTAAATGCCATCATCATGACAAAATATGTTACAAAATTAAATATACAATTAACCTTTTGAAAATCATAACTTCCAAAAGTAATCAAGGGTTTCCAAAACCCATAACTTGAAATTCCAAATTTTAACTTATTTAAATTATATCAAATATAATTTAATTTTATGCACTTAATAATTATCATATAATTATTAAAACCATATATTAACTTTTAATATACAGTTTCAAGTGTGACAAAATGATATTATTAATCATATTAATAATATGTATTCATTTGTCAGTATATAATTGGACTATCCAATTATACTAAATTCGCTACAGTATATCGAGCTAGCACAGAGACCAAATGGACCTACGGTTCCGAGCTCCAATAATCTCGAAATATTAATTAAGCTCTTAATCAAATATTCTGAATTATTAACTCCGGGTTATCCACTAAAAACCCGAAGCTGCACCCTCGTTGCCGCAAATGGTATATTAAGCTGAACCACGTCGGTAGGGGTGTTCACGGGTCGGGTCGGGTTGGGTTTTTTAAAATTTTGTTAGATCCGATCGGGTCGGGTCAAGGGAAAGTCGGGTCGCGGGTCGGGTCGTGGGGAAGTGGAACCCGATCGGGTTCGGGTCGGGTCGGGTCATTTAAAAAAAATATTTTTTTCAATTAATTATTTTGAAATATAAATATTAGTTATTTTATGTCATAAAAATTATTACATATATAAAGTTTTAATACAAAAAAAGTATATTTGAAACAATGAGTATTACCCCTCTGCCTACCTGCCTTTGGGGCAAGTATATTTTCAAGTGGAATTGGAAACATAGCTTCTGTGGCATTTTGAAATATAGTATATAATAATTAAGAATGGTGTATTTTAAATGTGAAGGTTTATGCTGAATGAAGAATAAAATTTATTAAACTAATGAGATCTTAAATCTTAATCATTTAAAGTATCTATTCAAACTATTTATACTGATGTGGCATTATTATCTTCACTCATCCATTACTTTCATGCCTCATCATTTTGACCTGAGGGTTTGTATACGTAGTATTATTGAATCCTTGTGCTAAAGCGACATATGTTAAATTCATGGGACTACAAGTTCATATAGGATATAAGATATTATCTTTAAAAAAAATTTAAAAATAATAATAAATATTTTAGAAAAATAATAAATATTTTAGAAAAATAATAAATATTTTAGAAATAATAAATATTTTAGAAAAATAATAAATTTTTTTAAAAAATAATAAAATTTATATAGGGTCGGGTCGGGTTAGGTCATTGCGGGTCGGGTCGGGTCGCTGGTCGACCTGACCCTATGAACACCCCTACACGTCGGTGTCCATCGATATAGTCACTACATGTAGATTAACCCTTCACGAGTATCTCGTAATTAGAGCCGGGTCATAATATCTGTTATACCCCTCTAATTATTTTTTACCTTAAGTACCATTGATTCTCTAATGAACGATTTATTCATAACCATTATGAATTTTAATCTTTCTATTCATAATAGAAAGACTTGAGCGCTCTAACCGTTCAAGTACCGAATCAACCCTTAAGGAAGATACTCTTCTACTTCTCGCAAGAAGGAGTGAACTCAATGTCTACGTAAAACGTCCCCAGCTACACACCAGACCATGCCCCCAAAGTACGTAGCTATTGGTCGGGACTGCTACACCAACCTCACCTTTGTAAATCAAAGGACATAGCCTGCCAATCATGAGTTTGTAGTACACTCAGGATTAAGATCAATCCATATATGACCATCTAGTAGATCGAAATGAATTTATTTATTTAACAAATATTATAAGAAAGTCATTTATATCTGAGTCCAGTCCTATATGATCACATCATACAAGGTGCCTCCATTCTCATGTCTCCACATGGACGATCCCAGATCAAGGTCACCATACAATTATAGAATGGACCGCAGCTATAGATAAACCATAAACAAAGTACCCGCTTTGTTTGCTCTCTATGGAATATTTTAGATTACCAACTTCAGACTTAAATCCTCTTATGTATGACACCCATACTCTAAGTCTGAAGGTACATGTGTAATCTAGGGTAATCAAGATAATTTACAATATGTTAAATTTAAACAAACACTTTGATAAATGAATAATGCATCATTTTATTTCATAACATATAAAATCGTTTACATTACATGAAGCTCTAGGGCATATATCCCAACAATCTCCCACTTGCACTAGAGCAAATGTCACGTAATCCTAGACTATCTAGGTGACCTTCAAACACTTTAGCCGACAAGGTCTTTGTAAACGGATCAGCCAGATTCTCTGTAGATGCAATCTTTGTGACTGAAACGTCTCCTCTCTGCACTATCTCCCTGATGAGATGATATTTCCTCTCTATATGTTTTCCCCTCTTGTGGCTTCTCAGTTCTTTTGCATTTGCCAATGCACCACTATTATCGCAATAAAGTGTGAGTGGTTTATCCATATCTGGAATAACTTCCAGATCTCCCAAGAATTTATGGAGCCAGACTGCTTCGTTAGCTACTTCACAAGCTGCTACATACTCAGCCTCCATGGTGGCGTCAACAATGCAAGATTGTTTTATACTCCGCCATACTATAGCCCCACCACCTAGGGTAAACACTAATCCAGATGTTGATTTCCTAGAATCGACATCCGTCTGAAAATCAGAGTCCGTATAATCTCTCGTTCTCTTAAGATACTTGAGAATGTGTTTCACAGCCATCCAATGATCCAATCCTGGGTTAGACTCCTAATGACTACTCCTACTGCAAAACAGATGTCCAGTCTCGTGCATAATATAGCATACATGAGACTACCAACTGCTGAGGCATATGTGATATGTCTCATTTTCTCAACATCTTGAGGTGTCTTAGGAGACTGTTCTTTTGACAAATGAATTCCATGTCGATAAGGTAAATTTCCTTTCTTGGAATTCTGCATCCCAAATCGCACACGGATTTTTCGATATAGGATGCATGAGACATAGCTAACAGTCATTTCTTACGATTGTATACACAACTGGCCTCTCCCAAATCTTTAATTTGGAATTGGTTAGCTAGCCAGGTTTTCATGTCCGATAATATCTTTACATCATTCCAAATGAATAAAATATCATCGACGTATAAAACAAGAAAAACCACCTTCTCGTCAATGACGCGCTTGTATACACAAGACTCATCAACATTCTGCTCAAAGTCATAAGACTTGATTGTGGTATCAAATCTTATATTCCAAGATCGAGATGCCTGTTTGAGTCCATAAATGGACCTTTTCAGCTTGCAAACCTTTTGCTTTTGACCTTGGACTATGAACCCCTCTGGTTGTACCATATAGGTACTCTCATCAAGATTGCCATTCAAGAATGCAGTCTTGACGTCCATTTGCTAAATCTCATAGTCATAATATGTGACAATGGACAGAAGAGTGCAAATAGATTTGAGCATGGCTACTGGCGTGAAAGTTTCCTCATAGTTTCCTTATAGTTAACTCCCTCTTTCTGGGTATAACCTTTGGCCACTAGCCTACCCTTGAAGGTCTGTACCTTCCCATCTGCTCCCCTCTTTCTCTTGTAGATCCATTTGTAACCTATGGGTTTCAGTCTATCGGGTTGGTCTACAAGTTCCCAAACTTAGTTAGAGTACATAGACTCTATCTCTAGGTTCATGGCTTTGAGTCATTCCTCTTTATCAGAATCATCCATTGCACTACGATAGGTCGTGACAACTTGTGCCTCTCCAACTCCTAGATAGCGATCATGTTGTCGTACAACCCTCTCACTACGTCTAGGTGGCAGATCATTCTGATGAACTTGCATATGACGCTCAGATGTCAAAGGTTCTATGTATTTGTCAACTATCATTGATGATGGTGTGCTGGTCAAACCAGAAAGTAACTCTTCAAGTAACACTTTACTTCGAGGTTTGAACTCCCTCATATAGTCCTCCTCTATAAACGTAGTATTTGTCGTTACAAACACATTATTATCTTCAGGGCTATAGAAGAATATACCCATAGTCTCCTTAGGATAACCTACAAATAGGCACACCTGAGAACGTGGCTCCAACTTTGTAGTCTTATTCTTCAACATATGTGCTGGACATCCCCATATACGGAAATTTCCTAAACTAGTTTTACAACCACTCCACAACTCTAAGGGAATCTTAGGAACAGACTTAGATGAAACTACATTAAAGATATGCTTTGCAGTTTTTAATGCATATCCCCAGAATGAACTAGAAGTGAGCTATAACTAAACATAGATCTCATCATGTATAGTAGGGTCCGATTTCTCCTTTCTGCAACACCATTTTGCTGTGGTGTTCCAGACGCTGTGAGCTGGGATACTATCCCATGCTCAACCAAGAATTCCTTGAAATCTCTATCAAGGTATTCTCCTCCACGATCTGATCGTAGATTTTTGATTGTTTTACCTAATTGGTTCTCAATCTCAGCACGATGCTCTTTGAACATACCCATATATGGAATAATCGTCAATAAATGTGACAAAATATTCATAACCACCTCGGGCTCTTACATTCATCGGTCCGTAAACGTCCGAATGTATAAGCTTAAGTGGTTGACTGGCTCTTATACTTTTTCCAGTAAAAGGTCTATTGGTCATTTTTCCTTCTAAACATGATTCGCAGACTGGTAAAGTTTCGAGCTTTAACTGGTTTAAGGCTCCGTTCTTTATCAACCTATCTATCTGGTCAAGAATGATATGACCAAGTCTAAGATGCCACAGATATGTGTCATCATGAGAAATATTTTGCCGCTTAGTTTTAGGTTTCTCAACCTTACACATTTCAGCGTTGAGCAATGACCTATGTGTTAACGATCTTAACACATACAAGTTATTTTCTAAGTTTCCTGTGCATATGGTTAATCAATTTCTATCAATAATAATCAAATTGCTATTAAAAGAAATTGAAAAACCATCATCCAAAAGTTTAGAAACAGAAATCAAATTCCTACGAAAACCAGGAATGAATAACACATTGTTCAAATTTAAATAACTATTATTTGTAAAATTTAAACAGGAAACTCCCACTGCTCTTGCTGAAAAGGCATCCCCTATCCCAAACCTCATGGTGTAGTCACATTCAGCAATGTCCCTCCATGAGTCAAGTAGTTGCAAAGAAGAACAAACATGGTTAATGGCTCTAGAATCAACAATCCAAGCGAATTTATCATCCTCCACTAATAGAGATTCAATAACAAGTAAATCATATTTACCTGTAGCCTTTTTCTCCTTCATCTCAGTAAGGTATTTAGGACAATTCCTTTTCTAATGCCTGTTCTTGTTGCAGTGGAAACATTTTCCCTTGGGCTTGGCATCCTTAGAGCCTTTCTTGTTGTTCTTCTTTATGGGCTTAGTATTAGCCTTCCCAGTTCCATTCTTCTTCATCTTTGCAGATTTTGAAGACTCAGCAACATTTTCCTCTGCACTAGGCTTACGAGGATCCACAAGCATGGTCTCGTAGTAGGTGAGCTCATTAATCAGCTGGGTCAATATAAAAGTCAACTTGTTCATAACATAGTTGCTTTTAAACTACAGGAAACTCTTCAGAAGAGTTTCCATAATCATGGTCACCTGGCTACGCTCGTCAATACGAGCACCATGGGTTTCGGCAGTGTTGAGATAGGTCATCATCCTTAAGGCGTCCTCTCAGAATGATGTCCATTCCTTCATCTTAGCAGTCATCACTGAGACCATAGCCTTATGACGTTGATGCTCTGAAGGCTGCTCGAACATGCCCTGCAATGACTCCATCATCTGAGATGCTGAAGCCATAAGTTCATGCTTTGCAGTAAGAACCTCGGACATCCCTGTTAGCAAGTAGCAGCGGGCTTTCTCATTAGCTGCGACGCATTTCTGGTAGGCATCGCGCATAACTTGGACAACATTTCTGGTCGGCTCGGGAGGACACTCCTCCGTCAGGATAAACTTTAGGTCTTCACAGACCAGGATAACGTTCATGTTACGTTTCCATTTAACATAGTTTCTCTCATTAATTTATCATTTGAGAGTATGGAAATAATTGGAGAAACCATGGCTGGAAAAAAAAATGCATTTAACATTCATTCATCGCATATTAAAATGATCAAATGATTTTGGCATAAAATTAAACATGATGCATGAACCATGAATAACGAATTAGAAACCTAAGAGAATTACTATACCACGAAAATCTATCATCCCATAAATAAGTACCACCGTAGGGTTGGTCAAGTATTTGCATGATAGATCGAGACAAACTCAATTGATTAACATATGCGGGAATAACTCTTATTCATATATTAACCAACTACCGTTTGATTCGATCAAGGAATTTAGATTAACAGTTAATCATTCATTTGTGAGTGTGACCTGTCGTTTTGGGACCCTTGGACTTAACTAGTGAAGTTCCACTCTAGGGTAGTTCAGTTCACCAGATACATCTATAATCCATGTCCTATCGGAATCCAACTTGATATTGACCCAAAATAGACATCATCCGTATGGGACGAAAACAAAGCCGTCTCGAGGCATCTTTTGAATCTCGTGTTTTCGTGCTAACAATGGAGATCGCGGGATATACTGTCGTATATCCCTCTCCCACTCACTATTTTGAGTTTAAGGTTTCTATATATAAAAAAATCTAATATTTTAATTTAACCAGTGTGAATAAATTTATGGCTGCTAAATCATATCTCTTATTTACACTAGTACACCATTAGTGACCTAAACAATTTTAACTATTAAAATTTATACCACTAATTTCCATTAGTTTTTACTAATTGTATGACAAGTTGGGTAAAATCAATTGAAGCATGATTTGGTTGAATTGGTTGATTAAGTATGCTTGTATGTTGATTAATTGAAGTTGTGCATGATCAATTTCAAGAAAATTGGATTGGATCAATTTTCCCCAATTCTTTAGGTTGAACATGTAACTTGAAATTGGGTAAAATGTGTTTGAGCATATTTTAATTAAATTGGATGTTTAAGTATGCTTAAAACATGTTTTATTGAGATTGTGTGTGATCAATTTCAAGAAAATTGGATTGGATCAATTGTCCCCAAATTGGAGGCATGGCCGAAAAATGGATACCCTAATGTCTTGGTAATTTTGTTTTGTTTGATCATTGGATGACTTAAAACAATGGGTAATGTTGTTTTTGAAGTTCAATTGAATTGAATTTTGATTTGGAACAATTTTCCCTTTATAAAGTGGGTTGACCGAATTCAATTGGACATGAAATTCATTGTGATTTTGTTGTTTGATTCATTGGATGAGTTGAATTGATTTGGTAAATTATGATTGTGGACTCAATTGGATTGAAACCGAATCGAATTGAAAAACCCCTAATTGCCGAGACTTGAAAGCATGTAAATGGGTTTGATTTTAATAAATTGTGTTGGACACTATTTAATGTTAAAGTGCATGATTAATTAGGCTAATTGATGTTTTAGAAATGTTAATTGGGTAATTGATTGTGTATTACACTTAGGTTAATTAATTGTGAAATTTGGAATTTTGTAAGTTAATTAATTTGGGCTTGATTTTGGAAATTGGGCTTGTTAGGTTGTAATTGGGCTTTTGGGCTTTATTGTAACAAAGTTGGGTTTAGGCAAAATTGGTTGGATCCAATTAGGCCCAAAACCGAATCCAAAAGGTCCAATTATGACTTAATGGACCTTAATTATTTAATTGGGCCTAATGGGCCAAAATTAATTTAAAGGCTTATGGGGTAACTCCCGGATTGGATTTTGGTTGTTCGGTTTGACCCGAGTTGACCAAAAGTCCACGCCTTATAGAAATTAATTAAAAGCCCATTGGACTTTAATTAAATAAACATTAGATGTTAATCGGGCTTTGAGACCCGTTGCGATTAAATTTGGAATTTAAGTCGTAAAGGTTCGTTAATAAAGGTGTAATATTTAATTTGGAATTAAATAGTGAATTAGAATTAAATGCATATTAAATTGGATTTAATTATGTAGTTTAATTTAATTCAAGAATTCGTACTTTGAGTACTTATTCGCAAAACGAGTTTGACTCGAGCAAAAATCAAATCGTTGTTGAACATTGGTTGATCACTAATTATCAGATTAATTAATTGGATTTGATTGATTGATAACATGCTTGTATGAATACGTGGTTGTGTTGAATGAATAATGTATATCGGATGGATATTAGTCGGGTGGGCAATTTTAGAAATTGTTGTAATAAATTCGATTTATTAAAATTGGACCTGCGTGTCCAGCCTTATCACCTCTATTCTCTTTGTATTCTCTTCTCACCTATTCCCCTCTATGTATATGAGGTTTCTTTAGAAGTGTAGTGTAACGGGTAGAAGTAAATACATGTGCTAGCTTTGGAGAGAGAAAATGAGAGATTTGATCTAGGGTCAATGTAAGTATCCATCCGCGTATCATTATTATTTTATTTCATATGCGCTTTATTATATGTTTAGAATGCATGTTTAAGGGTGTATGATGATGAGACCTTAATAAAGATAATAAATTGGTAGCCAATTTGCACGCGCGAAAACCCTCGTTCAATATCAAGTGGTTTTCCTTCCATTGAGTGATTTTTACTCAAGATCCGAGATTGGCAGGGGTTGTTGGCCAAAGTCAAGCCCTTGTCCGTCGAAGATGTGTTTTAATCATGAAGCTTTGTTCCATATCGGTGTCGTGTCCAAGTTGTGGTTTGTTGGCCAAAGTCAAGACCACTTCTTGTCCATTGACATTGATTACGAAGCTTCCATGTCAATGGGTTCGCGCTTGACTGGGATCACTAGGTTTGTTGTGCCAAAGCCAAGGCTTAGTTGATTCAGAGGAAAAAGGTTAGGTAATACATTGGATGTATTGGCATATATAAGATATATGTTTAGGATTTGGATATCCGCCTACTGGTACTAGGAATTGGATGAGATCCAATTGATCTTCGAGATCTACCTAGTTAATTATCATACAATTTGTTGGCCAAAGTCAAGATTGTGTGATATTTAACGGGATCCTAGCCCACTAGGAAACACGGTTTCCCGAGTACTCGACAGAGGGTTAGAGGCTCGACGAAAAATAGTGGGAGGTAAGAATTGAATTTGCAATACTCGTTCAATTACTCGCCATTCACGCTCATTTAAATTATTTCGTCATAAGATTAAATGTTAGTTGGACAATATTTTAAATTGTTGTTTTAATAAACAGTTGGACTGTATTATACTTGATTATATATAATTGGATTATATTAATCAATATATTTGAATTAATTAATTTCAGTTTACAGTTGATTTTATAATTGGATTATAGTAATCAATGTAATTGAGGTTAATTAATTTGGATTATATTTGATTATATAGTTGAACTATTATAATCATTATAATATGTATAGTACCACTAATCGTTGATTAAATAGTTGGACTATTGTAATCAAGATAAAATTGAAAAAGTTGGATATTTAAATATAATCTGGGATTAAAATATTTTAAATAATTGGGAATAATAATAGGTTACTTTATTTGATAAAAACTAACTACCTTAAGCCCAAAATTAAGCAAAATAAGTAGAGCATAAAATCTTTGGAAGATTTATGTGATGATGACTTTAATGCTTAATTTAATATACTTGTCATAAATCTAATTTTAGATTTAAGAAGTATTAAAATTGCAATTTATAATTCTTGGAGAATTAATTGACTATTCTAGAGGAGATAAAGTCAAGTTTGCAATTGGGCATGTAGCACGAGGTGCACATCGTTTCGATAATCTAAACCCAAGGCTTGGCCTAAGGTTTCTGAAATATTGAAAAGGATAATTGACATATCCCAAAGTGACTACCATTTGGATATGGCAGACACGAAGGAATTAAAGAAAGGGCTAGGCTCTACTTTAAGAATATTTGTCTTAGTTATGTTCACAGCTAGTATTGAAATTAGATTTTAAATACTTAGTGTGGTACATAAAATATATGTATTGATGTTCAGAATCTGCTTTGAGCAGGATACTGACTTCAAGCTGAGATTGCTCTACGAATCGGAAACGGGACAAAAGTCGCTGTTTCGACCGTAGATACCTAAGTTTAGGAACTACCCTTTGGGTATATACTTAAATTAGGAACTGTTATAATGTAACTAGTTTGACTAGAGACATTATCTCTATATCAGTGTTTAATCCGTTGCGGATAAAACCTTTATATTATAGAACACTAAGTGTTTTATTATATAAAGATGATACTGAGATAAATACATCAGATGTAAATAACAGAATTTATATTTTGAATATAAATAAAATCTCAAACATATAAAATGCAAAATAAATAGCTCAAATTGATTTGATCAATAGAGACTTATTTGTGGCATTGTTGTCTAGGACACAATTTAACGAGACTCGTATATCCACACTTTTGAAGAGTGGGTATTAGGACTGATTTGACTATTCAAATAAGGTCTGCGAATCTAGTTTATTAGGTAAAGTACCTAAAATACTATTTGCTTGGTAATAGTAAAAGGGCCACCGATCTGTTAGCCCTATTCATGGTGAAGTAAGTGGGCCCATATCTAGCTAGGCTAGATGTGAACATGAATATTTCGTGACCCTAAAACGGATGTGGCATCACGTTATGGTTATGTGTTTCTTTTGAAGAACACAAATCAGAAACTTTTAGAGTTTCGACACGAAATAGACAAACAGATCGGCTATAGTATTATGCCGCCACAGTAAGACCGTATTGGAAAATACTTAAGCAGTAAGTTTCATATGTACATGAAAGAGTACGATATTCTTTCAAAAAAGGACTCCACCCGAGACACGTCAGTTAGACGGTGTGTCCGAACTAAAACCGAATTTTGTTGGACATGATAAGGTTTATCACGAGTCGCTCTGAGCTACTGTTTCCTTCAATAGGATATGTATTAACAGTGCAAAACTTATTTAGAATAAGGTTCCATATAAATCTGTTTGACAGATATCATATAGGATATGAACAGGAAAGAAACGGGGTTTCTCACTCCTAATAATTTGGGTATGCCAGGCATAACGTTTGGATGATACCAAACTAGAACCCAAATTGGATAAGTGCCAATATAGGTTATCCTGAAGGAAACCATAAGTATAGTACTTATAAATCTCACAAGAGAACAATATGATTGATGCTCACCATGCGGTTTTCCTGAGAGGAATACCGATATGCAGTGGTCAGTGGGAGGATAGTGATACTCGATGAAAATCAGAGTAATACTGTTCAAGGCACGAAGTCCTTAATGGAACATAAATAGTTCATCTATGATGAATCTATACCATTAATCTTCAAATACACAAGAAATAGTAGATCGGATAGAGTCAGAAAACAACCTAGGGTATGGGTTCTGATCTCACCTCATAAAGATGTCAATCTTATGGAGGTGTACCATCCGACTACGTTTTGAGGAAGTGATACGAGGTATCGACTCCCTATTATGGCAAAGTGCCATGAATCCGAAATGGATCCATGTATAACAACTATTTTGGATACTAGTTGTTGTCCACAAGGCATTGTGCCTATTGGTACATTAAACGTCTTCAGGAAGACATACATGGATGGCAACATACCAACGTACAAAGCTGGGCTTTTGACGGAAAGGTATCGTTATCAACATTGTGTTAATAACGGTTCAACCTTTTACCTGTTGCCATGGTAAATCCATTTTGAAGATGCTTGTTGATAACTGCGTATTTCATTTAAGAAATGTGTCAGTTGTAGATCAAAATCGCTTTCCTGAAAAGGAAACCTTTTGGAGGATGTTTACAACATCCTGACGATTTTGTATAACCAACAAACGAGGTTTGCGGGTTATTCGATCCATGTTTGGATTAATGCAAGCGTAAGGTTCTTAGAACTGTCGTTTTGAAATAATCATAATGGTTTGTGATTTGACTCAAAACGAAATAATTCTTGTGTATATAAGGAGGTTAGTGGGAGAGGGCACTGACAATGAAATTCCCATAAAGTAATTGGTGAAAGCTTGGCTTTCATAGATATTCTTTCAATAGAAATTCTCCGTAGAATTCTGGGGAGTAACAACCTTTATTCAAGGAATAAAGATCTACTAGGATAGATTTGGAGTTGTTAACACTCTTTGGAAATTGTACATTTAAAATGTACTTGATAGGGTGTCTCATACGCTTCGAGCATATGGAGTCACGATCAGATCAATCCAAGTGATAGTCACTGATTGAAGATTAAGAACATCTGTTAGTATCTTAGAGAACTAAAGATGCTGTCTTAAACTATGGAGAATGAGAACTTGAAGTGACTGGGATCACCGCCTGCAAGTTTCTAAACAATTAAATACTGAGGTACTATTAAGTTTGAATAATGGGACAGTGAGCTGGAAATATTCCGAGCAAGATAACTGTTGCCGAATAAACAACAAATGCGGATTATTGCTGCAGCTGAGGCAGCAATAGAAGCTATTTGGATCGAAAATAAATCTAATTAGATTAGATATAGTTCTTTTAGCAGCTGAGCTAGGCGTCAGCACAGGCTAGGAATTAAAGGTCTCATCGACGATCCAGATATATACTTCTATATCATCTGATTCGTTCGGATCATACATCGTGGCGATGTGATGATAGTATAAATCGCGTCAGACGATAATCAAGCAAATCCGCTGACGAAAATCTTTCCTCAGCAATTTGAGTGAACCGTACATAGTTCGGGTGTAGGACATTGAGTGACTCGCTATGTGCCAAGTGGGAGATTGTTGGACAAAATGACCCATAGCGTCACTATTTGCACATATCATTGTGTTGTTGTAGCAAATTAACTATGTGACAAGGAAATTGCACTCTCATCATTTGTGATTAGATAACCATAAATATATATATAAATGAAGAGAGGTCCCTATGATTAGTTCCTGGACTGAGAATGATATGAGACAGTATCAGTCCCCGAATGATTAATCATTAATATCCCTAGCCGTAGTATTATCGAGACTGGACATCGATAATGCGGAATAGGCTAGTATTGCACTTGTGTGCGTGTGGAGGGCACAACGGCATAGTTCTCATATATATAAGTATTGGATACTTAGCAAGTGCGATAGGAGGTCGTGTTTCACCGATGGTACGGGAAACAGCTTCGCTCTGGATAGACCCCTCGGAATCCCATTGGTATTATGACTATGTGTCTATGGGAGGCCGAAATCAAGGTAGGTGTGTATGGTCTTAACCTGAGACTTACATCGCTAATACTACGATAATCGTAGACTTTGGTCTTGGTGGTACAGGGCTTTAACCGGTTCTACGACACCACTTCTGGGTTTATCAGAGAGTCGTAGTGTATTGGGTGTGATGTCAAGACGGAAATATCACTTCAGTCATATTGAAGATGATGTCACGCAGGATACGGTATTAGTGCTCTTAAGTGTTGCGCAACCATCGGATATTATGACTAGGTCATACATATCCGATTATAGAGACTAGTTACCAGACATCCGACATGTGCTTCGGACGGAGCAGACACTTATCCAGCCCCAGCCCTAGCACGTGACTATCCGATACTGGGCCGATATACACAATACTACGGTATACTACGCTTGATACAGATCTATATATTCCTGTAAGAATATTTCTGGAGAATTGGGTAGGCATGGCGCTTTGCTAGAAGCCAACCTTGTCTTGTAAATCGGTATAAACGTAGTACGAGGTACTTACGTGTTCGGATAATCCGACGACCGTATTTACTGCCAACATATCCGGGGATCTCATGGGTCGCTTCCTGAAGATTCACCGATGATGTATAACTCGCACTTATTAATCTAGGATTAATTAGAAGAGAGAGAAAATTAATCTGGGATTAACTGCGGAGATATTTTATCTGGATAAAATATTAATTAAAGAGAGAGAACGATTATTTTGGAATTAATCGATAAAATAAATATTTGATATATTATTAGAAATTGGATTTCGACGCAGAATTAAAATTAGATTTTAATTCGGGCGAACGAATTAATTTAGAATTAATTCGTTAGCGACGTGAATAGTGATTTCGCTAGGCGTAATCTTTTAATTACGACGCAACGGAAAATTCGTTAATTTGGAATTAATGAACCAGAGCCCCGGGATTATTTGCGAGCGCATTCGCATTTCGAATTCGAGTTGGCACGCAAGTCAAATCCGAGCGTCAAATCGCTAGTCACATCAAGCGTCAAATCCAATGTCACTTTGAGTGATGTGACAACTTGTCACTTGATTTGAGTGATTGATGTAGAAGTTTGAAAAAGCAACTTTTGCTTTTTACTTTTGACTTTAGCATTTAATGTGAAGTTAAAATAATTGGTAATTGGTTTTTTATTAATTGTTAGAAATTATAAAAAACAAATTACATTTCTTTTTCTTTTACAATCTCTCTCCAACCTTTACGCATTCTCTCTTTTCCCTCTCTTTATCTTCTCCCTCTCCTTCACGGCTTCAAGCCGATTTGCCTCAAAAAGTTTCTGGTTGGACCGAATTTAAAGGGAAGCAAGGAAGATGAAGAGTGCTAGCACACACCTTGGGTTATACATAGGTGATAGGGAAACGAATTTATGAGCATGGAAAAGCTTGAAGCTTGAAGCTTGGAGCTAATTGGTTTAAAATTTTAGAACACTAATTGGTTTAAAATTCAAGAACACTAATTGGTTTAAAATTTTAGAATCCTAAAATGGTCAAGATTTAAATTAAACCATTTAATTAATCTAAGTGCGTTATAAAATCCAGTGGTATGTGAAATTGTATCCCGAGTGCAGACCACATTACCGTCCATTCAGATTCGGCTATGGAATTTATATCCGGGTTTCCATCGTATATACCATTGAATTTATGTTGCACTTTTAAGCTCAATATATTAGAATTCAAATTTTAAACCTTAAAACCAATTAATTATTTTCCATGCATATCATATTCTTATTTAAACATTTTAAATCACATAAAATCATATTTCATGTCTATAATGATAATGCATCTAAAGTATGTTATGGCATGTGAAATGCAAGAGTAGGCACCCTAAGCTAATGACATATTATTCAAACATTTCGAATTAAACAAACATATAACATAAAAAATATTTTGCATTGATCAGACTCTTATTTTTCCCTATACTAATCTAATTAGTACAAAAATTTCCAAGGCATCCATTGGTCTTCAAATCACGCTCCAATGTGGTGTTGGCTCCTTTTGCGAATCGGTGCTCCAAATTACAAGAAATTGAATTTTACATTAGAAAATTAAAATTACAAGAATTGTAAATAATGTCCTTACATCCAAAAACAAAACCAACATAAAATAAAAGTCGAAAAATTTACGACCAATGCAAAATCCTTCATCACATGAAAACCAATAACCATTCATCCATGAATATTATTTTTATGCCTATTTATCTAAACATGCATATTATATTTATACTCATATAAATATATAAAAACAGTAACTTTAAATTAAAAAGTGAAGGGTTAATAATACTTTTCAACCTCGCTCTCGATATCAATTGTAAGAACGCTTTCCTATAATAGCGGAAACACGTTAGGCACATAGATCGGGCTTGAAAAATTTTTTATGCCATTCACTTTGAGTGGCCGAATACAACTAGTACAACCACTGAAATTTTACTTCTATTTTAGACAAAATTCCAGCCCCGAAACTGTTGGACAATTATGACCCATAACGTCACTGTTTGTACAGATCACGGTGTTGTTGTACAAATTAACTATGTGACAAAGGAGATTGCACTCTTATCATTTGTGATTAGATCACCTAGATGTATAAGTGATGAGAGGTCCCTATGATTTGTTCCTGGACAGAGAATGATATGAAACAGTATCAGTCCACGAAGGATAAATCATAAATATCCCTAGTCAGAGTATTATCGAGATTGGACATCGATAAATACGTAAGAGACTAGTATTACACTTGTGCGCGTTTGTAAGGGCACAACGGCATAGTTCTCATATATTTGGGTATAGGATACTCATGCAGTGTAATAGGAGGTTGTGTTTTACCGATGGTAACGGGAAATAGCCTTCGCTCTGACAGACCCCTGCGGAATCCCATTGGTAGTATGTGTTGGTTTCTATAATATGTCCCAACAAAGATTAAGCATGTAAATACTATAAAGAATATATATAAACATGAAGTATGGCGGAATCATACTTACAATATCTTGTGATGAAGAAGATGATCAAATGGTAGAAGCTCCAAGTTTGGAAGATTCGGCCAAGAGGAGGAAGAAGACTTGAAGCTCCAAGCTTTTGTATTCCAAGCTCTTTGATGGTTTCCCTATCACCTCTTTTGATCCCTTGCTTGTGCTAGCAAAAATGGAGAATAGAAGATCAAATCTTCCTTGCCCTTGTCAATGGAGTTCACGGCAATTTTGAGAGAGAAGAGAGATTTTGTGTAAAGTCTCTTAATTGATTTTGTTTTACCAAAAATCAATTTATATTTATGTCATAATTTTATTAAATTAATAATAAATCTATGACATAAACCATGCAATGGCTTAGAGTGTCAAACACTCAAACTCCATGCAAAACCTTTGAGTGTAATGCACACTATCACCATGCAATGCCTTAGAGTGTTTTGTACACTATTAACATGCAATGCCTTATCAATAAATAATGCATATAATGACAAGTGTCATGTGGGCCCCACACGTTTCCAAATGAAAGTGGGCCCACGTCCACTCACGGCGTTCGGGTTCGATATTTCCGAAATACCGAACTTACGTCGCGACGTTAAATCAATCGAATTTAAATAAATAACCGCGCCTAGCGAAATATTATTATTTACGTCGCTAACGAATTATTTCTAATTAACTCGTATGCCCGAATTAAAATCTAATTTTAATTTCGCGTCGAAATCGAATTTCAATTATTATATCGAATATAATAATCTTACTGATTAATTCAAATTAATTGTTCTCTCTCTCTAAATAAGGCACTTTATCCAAGATAAAGTTTCTCCGTAATTAATCCAATATTAATTAAATTCGAATCAAATATCATAGGTGAATCTTCGGGAAGCGACCCAGAGACCTCCGGATATTTTGGCAGTAAATACGTTCGGATAATCCGAACACGTACGTACCTCGTACTACGTCTTTACCGATTCACAAGACAAGGTTGGCTTCTAGCAAAGCGTCATGCCTACCCAATTCTCCAGAAATATTCTTATAGGAATATAAGATCTATATCAGCGTAGTATACCGTAGTATTACGTACATCGATCCAGTATCGGATGATCACATGCTAGGCCTAGGGCTGGAGATGTGTCTACCCCGTACGAAACATATATCAGACATCAAGCACTAGTCTCTTTAAATCGGACAATCCTGACCTGGTCATATTGTCCCGACGGTTGCAACCTTTTATAGAGTACTAGT
>SKCR01045337.1:0-47399 GCA_019454045.1 Zanthoxylum bungeanum
TAACACATGGATAATTTCCCAATCGAAGTTACCAAAATCTCAGTCGATATAGACTTTTAGATTGTATGATAAATATATGTATTAAGATTCCTCATATTCTCTAAATTATTATGATAGATTGTAATAATTAATAAAAATCAACAGTGATTAGGATGCCAAAATCTCAATCGTTCTCAATGAGATCAATTCTTCCGAAACACCAAAATTAGCTCATTTATTTCTAATTTTCAATACTAATCTCATGTTGTGTCGGGCCCTGCCAAGTTTGGGCCGGTATCAAGTCTTCACTCCCTCTCAAAAGTCCAAGACTCATCCAATGACGACAATGGAATTAGAAACAAGGACAAATAAACCAATCAAAGGCCATGTTAATAATTAACGATGCGTTTACTAATTCGTACTCGAAATGAGTTGAAATTAGAATAAGTTGCAATCGAAATGTGGTGGAATTAGAATAAAAATTGTAATCAGGATAAGTTGTTTACTTGAGTTAAAATAATCAGAATAGGAATACACAATATTCTCATTCATGTGTTTACTTTATCTTATAATTAGAATGAATTGTTAGAAAGTTATAAAAATACCAATAAATAAAATTATGTATTTTCATTAACAAAATAAATAATTGAAAAAAATGCTATTTTATTATAATATGGTGCATATGATTTTTATCGAAATATATGATTTTTTTAAGAATAAATTATTTTTATTATTTTCATAATTTAATGAAAAACATAAATAACAAAAATATTATTGATTTTATTGGATAAAAAAGGAATTTATATTTTTTTTTAAAAGGGTAAATATGTTACATTTGGAAATGGGATTGCCATTCACAATCCCATTTCCTAATAAACATTTTACATGGGCCCATAATTTTGATTCTAATTCACTTTCCATTTTAAGAAAGTAAATATAATATTCATTCTCATTACTCATTCCAATTAGGAGTGTTCACAGGTCAGGATTTTTTCAATTTTATAAAGCCCGAGTGGATCAGGTCAATGGATAATGTAGACATGAAACACGAATTTAGAAGAATAATTCGAGCGGGTCGGGTCTAATTGGCGCGAGTCAGAATAATATGTTATATATTTTTTAATGGTACAAACTTGATTATGCATGAGAGTAGCTCAAATGGAAGATTGTTGGGTTAGTATGAGAATGGTGCTGGATTCGAACCTTAACAACTTCAAAGTTAACAATAATTAAAACCAAACCGGATTGGGTCGTGTTAAACTCGATTTTAAGAGTAAACCCTCGATCCGAACTGAGTTTTGCGGGTCAAGTCGGGTCGGGTTTACCCGAAATCATAATTTATACTTCTCAAATCCAAATACGTCAGGTTGACTTTTGACCCGAATTCTTATTCGCTCCTAATTCCAATTCCATAATCCAACAAATAAACACACCATAAAAACATTCTTTTTTCATAGTGCTACATTTTTGTATACGACTGTGATGTAATTTAAAAAATCCATTTTTTTGTTGTAAATCATTTTTCACAAATGATTACAAGCAGAATGAATTGTTAGAAAGTTATAAAAATACCGATCGGTGGTAAACACACACGTAACGCAAGCGTACATATCGCTCAAGTAGTATAAAATGTATCGATCCCACGAGGACTTAATACATATGCTATCAATTTACGAAGCTAAATAGGGGTGTGCATTAATCGGTTTTAACCGATTAACCGAACCGTTCCCACCCATTGTTTTATTACGGTTCGGTTAAATCGGTTATTGTGGTTAAAATTTTTAACTTTTTCGATTATTCGGTTCGGTTACGGTTATGAGATTCGTATAACCGAACCGACCGATTAACCGAAATTAAACCATATACATATATATATATTAGCGTGTGCGAATTCTTTAATTTTTAGAGTTAAGATAGTCTGCATGTAAACTCTCAATTGGTTGTAGTTATATTTATTTGATAATACTACCCAAAAATAAAATTGATAAAATTCAAATGACAAGCTGCATTAACAGCTTGGTTTTGACTCTTTTTAATTTCTCTCAAGAATTTAAAGGTAAAAATACATAAAATTTTAAATGTGTAGATTTTGCATCGTGGTGGATTCGTGACCCTTAAAATTTCTAACATGACAGGTTTGGAAGGAAATCTGAGGCCGTGACAATCATCGAGGGTTTAAAAAATATTTCGCTCGCATGTAATTAAATATAGATATATTTAATCAAATGTTAGTTAGAATCGATATTTTTAGAATCGGATATGTGATCGAATTAGTGATCCAAAAAATTTAATGCATCAGTGGTTCGACTGGTTGAAACATTCCGAAAAAATCGGTAGAACCGACCTACATCATATATAATTTTAATAATTAAAAATTATAAAAAAAATTAAATTTTAATTTACTGGATTGGTTAATAACCGAATTAACCATAACCAACCGGAATATAATGGTTAATTGGTTAATAGTTATGTGTCATAAATTGGTTAAATCGGTCACACTTTTATTTAACCGAAAATTTCGGTTACGGTTAAAAAATCAAGGATTAACCGACCGATGCACACCCCTAAAGCTAAATGTCTACGATTATCTAATTAATTTGATTGTTGATTGGATAGTGATTTTTATCTAAAACAAACAAGTAAATAAAACTAAGGTAGATTTCAAGATTAATTAATGATATGAAAATGTCCAGGGTTGTGAATCCTATCAATATCATTCTAAAGATGAGTTGATTATTTTATGATTGTGTAATATATCAGTTTATTAATTTGGAACACGAAGTTATGTAAAAGCCTTTTCCGATGGTCAGATGCAAACACCAAAAGTAAACCAATTAACTATATAGCTATGTTAATTAAGAAACTCCGAATTCATTAAGTTTAAATTCCAATTATGACTACCCACGCCCGACATGTATATTCCTATCCTGGAAGGAAATCTCTAAGGTGAATGTGAGATCGTGCGTTATTGAGTCTACGGCTAAATCTAAAATCTCCTTTTCAAGTTCAATTTAAGTTTACCTAATCAATCTTATTAGTGGCCAATTAACAAGAAGCATTAAGAACTATACTCAATAAATAAACCAAAACATCACACAAGACATAAGAAAAGTCAACTTATTAAATCATTGATATTAGTTTTCATCACAACCCTAGACAACGTATTTAGTTACAACACATATCTAGGACTACTAAAGACATAAATAAACAAGACATCATGCAATAAGTTGAAAATTAAAAAGTAAAAAAATTACAACAATGAAATAAAATGATGGGGCTTAGGGGATCCACTTTTATTATTTCAAATCTAGAAATCTCCCTTATTATAATATATAAATTTGCATTATATTACCCACCGACCATATAGGCGGTGTCCTGATTAATTCATATTTTAATTAATTCCAACTGACCATAAATGGGGTATCCAATTAATTCAGGTTAAAATCAATTTAATTAAGTCCAACAGACCATAAAGATGGTATCCAATTAAGTTAGGTTTTAAGATAATTTATATATTATAAAATATGAGAGATTAATCTAAATTATTATAATAAAAATTTCACCTTTCACCCCAAAAGAAAGAAGTTACCTACTCATGCTTAAATAAAACAAATAAAGTTTTATTACTAAAATAAAAATTAAATACAAGAAAACTGAAATTAAACAAACAAGATACTCTCTTCTTAGTATTCTAATAAATTCCCCAGAAGAAAGTATGAATTTTCCTTCTGATTTCAGCCTCTATTTATAAGCTTCAAAAACGGGTCGCGTCGCGACGCGAAACACCTGCGCGTCGCAACGCGTGCTACAGTTCTGTACAAGTATCGACAATTCAATTATTGTGACGATATCATGATGACGTGGTGATGACGCATGTGATGACGCGGCGATGACACATGTGATGACATCTCGGCGTCGCAACACGTTGATGCTTGCGCGTTGCGACGCGGGAACATTAAATTTCCCATTTTGCCATTTTTCATCAGTTTTTCGTTATTTTAGCCCCGATTTGATTCCAGCGAGTCCCGATATTTTATTTATCTATAAAATAACACAAAACACATCAAAATATTCACAATACCCGATAAAACTATACAAAATATTAAGTAAAAGGGGCGGTAAATAATGATATATTTTCCGCTCATCACACCCTCAAACCTAACATCTTACAAATGATCGAGCAAAACAAACAAAATAAAATGCAATAAAAACTTTAAAATGAAATTAAACTAAGCCACTTTTGTAGGGATCACGGTTGTATTTAGCGTATGAAACAAGCCTTTAAACCCCTAGTTGTCCCTAGTGGACGAGTTGTAGTCTCGTGAGGGTTTACAGCGACGATACCCACAAACATCAATCAAATGTACAATCAATCACACAAAACAGAATAAAAAGATAAACAAATTACTGTATAAACAAGTGAAATTCTTATCCAAGTTAATAGTTATTTTCTTTATTTCTAAATTACCAAATAAGTAAATTCTCCGATTATTTTTACCATTCTCCATATACACAACTAACAAGGTATTAATCAATTCATTGTGCCCACAATATTCATGAGTGTAGTTTAAAAGAGAGTAATATTTTTATCCTAAAGTTATATCAGAATTCACACCTTTTTGGCAATGAAATTTTTTCTGATTTTTTTAATAACATCTTCAATCCTTGTATGGAGCTTTGGGCCAGTGACTCCCAAACTAGTTGAATTTAGGGCACTAGGTGTTAAGACACCCATACAGACTTAATTACTCGGATCTCAGATGTTAAAAGTTCTATGTTTGACGCGAACAATCACTACTTACTGAGGCAAGTTGTCTGGTTACTAAGTAGAAACTTTATTATTATTAACTCAGGCTTTTCCGTTTGACGCAAACAGTCACTGCTTACTGAGGCAAGATGTCTGGTTACTAAGTAAAAGCATGGTTAATTATTTATATACACATTTTTTTCTTTTTTCCTTTTTTTTATTTCATTGCTTTTAAGTGTTATTTCCAATAAACTAGAGCACTAAATATTACAAACTTTCACATACAACCCATGTTCGTATGTTACCATGTATGTTGATAATACATGTCAAATGAGCATATGAATATCCAATTTAGTCAATATAATGGAGAATTCACGAATTTAAATAATTCAAAATGAAATAAATAAAAATTAACTTGTTACGGATTAGACTGAGATACGTCTCAGGAGTGGAAACTCCTTACACAGCTATCTCAAGCACAATTCCACCTGGTTAGTCAAGTTTAAAACATAAAAAATAAATATTTTTTTTTATTTTGAAACAAAGCAAAAACAATAATTTTTTTTGAATAAAAACAAAGCAAAAATAATATAAAGAAAAATAAAAATAAGATACTAGTCAACTATTCCCCTCCCCCAAACCTAATTGAGACATTGTCCCCAATATCTAAAAAGAAGAAGAAAAGTTTAGAAGATAGTACCTGGTTAGCGTGGAATTATAGATCCAAAAAGAAAACTAAAGGTTAAGATCCAGATTTATCCGACGCTTCTTACCACGATCATTATTAGACCATTTCAACTTGGAAAAGATAGGGTCAACATTTGGTTCTAACGTCAATAGTTGGTCAATTAAATTATTGGTTGTTTTGGCAGTGAAGATGATATCTTTTACGGGTTTTGAAAGGAGCCAATTTCTCTTGGCATCTTCAAGAAACACAAAAAGATAGTCAAAAAATCCATCAACATTAAATAGTCCAATTAGTTTCTGGTGTATGTTCAAGTTCGTCCAAGATATCACTATGAAAATTTCCTCCATCGTGCCCAAGCCACCTGGCAAAGCAATAAAAGCATCAGCATGATTAATCATTTCAATAAGTTGTTCGGACATACCTGATACAATGCATTCTTCTCCGTTTGATTGTCCGATAAGGTTTGCGTCCGCCAAAGGTTTTGGGATGATTCCCAAAACTTGACTACCTCCTTCCTGTACGGCATTTGAAACGTATCCCATTAGTCCAAGATTTCCACCGCCATATACTAAGTGCATATTTCTCTCTACCATGACTTTACCCAATTCCTTCGCTGCCTCAATAAATTCTGGCTTAGTTTCAGAACTAATCCCGTAAAACACATAGATATTCATGACTCGTCTTCTTGAAGTGGCTTCAATTTTTTTTACTCTCTCTAGATTCTAGATGTGTTGAAGAGAGCATCGACGAGCTGAATTTATAGATCCTGAAAAAATGTGAGTAATAATAGCACTAGTACCTGCCAAATGACAATTATTAGCTTAACAATAAATTAAATCATGCAAGTCAAAAAGTCTGGATATTTTTTCGGCGAAAATAAAAGAAAATAACAAAACAAATCACAACAATTAGTTAAAGACAAAGAAAGTAACGGCTTGAATGACCTCTATGGGTCAGGGACAAGCTTTCCATCCAATTTTCTTATAAATTGGCAAACAAGGTCTTTTAAAGTCAGATTTCCGAGACTCAATTGTTGTCTTTCTCTTCGAAACTATGTATGTAAATTGTAAATTGCGTGATAGACATATCCACTGGGATGCGTCTCAAGAGTCAATGATATGTCATCTAAAGACTCCTTACTCATGCCATCCCTAATGAATTTTATTTTATCTTCGCGATTATCAGACACCATTCCTAAAGAACGAGAACGAGTATTGCATGTACATCGTGCACATTTATAACAAACACCTAATCGTTTAGCTTTTTTTTCTTAGCATAGGTATTTTTTCCTAAACCAGACATAAATGAAATGAAAGAGTCAGATGAATCACCTGCCAAGCTGACTCGTGCTTCACTTATCCAACGAATATCACTAGGAATACCTTTCATTCTTTCAATGTCTGTTTTGTAAACTTTCATCAGAGATTTGAGGGAGAGAAGGAAAATGCTTGTGAAGTTTTACGAGAACGTCTTCCATCATGACTTGTGACTTTACCTATAAAAATAAAACACACAAAAGAAAGCACACAATATCACAATATATACATAATACAGGGGTTGCCTCCTTGCTAGCGCTAAGTTTAACGTCGTCAGCTAGACATGACTGCCCAAACGTTAGGCTGGATCTGCTAGTGTGAGACTATTTTTTTGTCGCTCAAATGATTCTCCCCAATAGTGTTTGACACGTTGGCTATTGACCCTGAATGTGTTGTTAGAGTTGGGGTTATGTATCTCAACTACTCCATAGGGTAACACTTGGGTAATCACAAATGGACCTAACCACCGTGATTTCAGCTTGCCAGGGAAAAGTTTCAACATTGAGTTGTATAACAACACTTGTTGTCCTGGTTCCAGTTATATGCGCACTATTATTTTATCATGACACTTCTTGGTCTTTTCTTTATACAGTTTGGCATTCTCATAAGCATGAAGGAGAAATTCTTCCAATTCGTTCAGTTGGTGGAGTCGTTTCTCTCATACTACTTGAAGATCAAAATTCAGCTTTTTTAGTACCCAGTACGCTTTATGCTCGAGCTCCACTGGCAGATGGCATGCTTTCCCAAACACCATTCGATATGGGGACATTCCAATGGGTGTCTTGAAAGCTATCCAATAAGTCCATAATGCGTCATCCAATTTTATAGACCAGTCCATTTTTGTTGAACCAACAGTTCTCTCCAGGATTCTTTTGATTTCTTTGTTGGAGACTTCGACCTGACCACTTGTCTGCGGATGGTAAGCAGTGGAAACTTTGTGAGTTACTCCGTATTTCACTATGAGTGCATCGAAGTATCTGTTACAGAAGTGTGTGCCACCATCACTAATGATCGCTCGAGGTGTTCCAAAGCGAGTGAAAATATTATTTTTGAGGAATTTTAACACCACTTTGGAGTCATTTGATTGCAGTGCTGTTGTTTCAACCTATTTGGAGACGTAGTCTACTACAACAAGAATGTACAGGTTTCCATATGATGGAACAAAGGGTCACATAAAGTCAATACCCCATACATCAAATATCTCCATTTCGAGAATGCTTTGAAGAGATCCTTCATTTCTCCTCGAAATATTTCTCGTTCTATGGCACATGTTACATTGAAGAACGAATAAGTGAGCATCTTTAAACAATGTGGGCCAGAACAAACCTGATTGTAGTACTTTAGCAACTGTTTTGTCTCCACTGAAGTGTCCTTCATATGATGATGAATGATAATGCTGCAATACACTATTAACCTCCTCATGTGGTACACAACGCCGCAATAACTGATCAGCACAATATTTGAATATGTACAACTCATCCCAGATATAATGATTGACTTCTTTGAAGAATTTCTTCTGTTGTTGATGTGTCCATTCCAATGGCCATTTCCCCGATACTATGTAGTTTACATAGTCAGCATACCATGGGAATTCTTGCTGCTTGATGGCAAATAATTATTCATCTGGAAAAGTTTCTTTGATTGTCAGCTCAATGCCAGTTGTATCTCTATTTTCGATCCTTGACAAGTCATCTGCCACTTGATTTTCTGTCTCATTCCTGTCTCGAATCTCCACGTCAAATTCTTGCAGTAGAAGCACCCAACGGATCAATCTGGGCTTGGCATCTTTCTTCACGATCAGGTATTTGATTGCAGAATGATTTGTGTAGACCACCACTTTGGGACCCAGCAAATAGGAGCAAAATTTATCAATGCCAGTTGTATCTCTATTTTCGATCCTTGACAAGTCATTTTCCACTTGATTTTCTGTCTCATTCTGTCTCGAATCTCCACGTCAAATTCTTGCAGTTAAAGCACCCAACGAATCAATCTGGGCTTGGCATCTTTCTTCGCGATCAGGTATTGATTGCAGAATGATTTGTGTAGACCACCACTTTGGGACCCAGCAAATAGGAGCAAAATTTATCAAAAGCAAACATATGATGGGAGCAGAGATCAATTTCTTTTTCAAGATCTCGAAAGCATGGTGGCATTCTTTGGTGAAGTGGAACGACATGGCTTTCTCTAGCAAATTGCATAATGGTTTAGAAATCTTGGAGAAGTCTTTGATAAGTCTCATGTAAAATCCTGCATGCCAGAGAAAACTTTGAATCCATTTGACGGATGATGGTGGATGTAGTTTTTCTATCATCTCAATTTTTGCTTTGTCTACCTCGATTCCCTTCTGTGAGATTCGATGTCCCAAGACAATGTCTTCATGCACCATGATGTGGCATTTCTCCCGGTTGAGTACCAGGTTGGTATCTTCACATCTTTGTAATAATTTTCCCAGATTCTACAAGTAGTGGTCGAATGAGTCTCCAAACAGTGAGAAGTCATCCATGAAGACTTCCATGCTTTGTTCTATCATGTCTGAAAAGATCGCCATCATGCAACGTTGAAATGTGACATGAGCATTAGAGAGTCCAAATGGCATCCTACGGAAAGCAAAACTACCATACGAGCATGTGAATGTGGTTTTCTCCTGATCTTCTGGGGTGATGGCAATCTGATTGTACCCTGAGTATCCATCCAAAAAGTAGTAGAAATTATTCCCCGCCAATCTGTCTAGCATCTGATCAATGTATGGTAGCGGGAAATGATCCTTCTGTGTTGCTTTATTCAGCTTCCTATAGTCCATGCACACTCCTCATCCAGTCACTGTTCTTGTCGAAATCAACTAATTCTTTTCATTTGTGACTATAGTCATTCCTCATTTCTTAGGTACATATTGCATAGGACTTACTCAAGAGCTGTCAGAGATGAGGTAAATGATGCATGCATCCAGCCATTTGATGATTTCTTTCTTCACAACTTCTTTTACAATTGGATTCAGTCTCCGTTGAAGCTCCACTGTGGCTTTGTACTCATTGTTCATCAGGATTTTGTGCATGTAAAATGATGGACTGTTGCCTCAAATGTCTACTTTAGTGCAGCTAATAGCTCTGTTGCGCTCGCGTAGCACTCTTAGCAACTTATCTTCCAGCACCCATTTTACCGACAAAGAAATAATCAAAGGTAAATCAGAAGAGTTTTCCAAGTATGCATACCTGAGATGGCTCGGAAGTGGATTTAATTCCAGTTGCGGTGGTTCTTCAATCGAGGGCTTGACTCGCTCTTTTTTTTGGCAGTTCCAAGCTTTCAACCTGTGGTGTCGATATGAAGCGAGAGGCTCCATCAAGATAGTTGATACATTCCAGAATCTCATCATCTAATTCTCTGTCAGTCATGTTGGTGGTGCATGCTTCATGTTTGTCAGTAGAAAGTTGCATTGCATCTGTGTTCTGGATGATACTATCTATTACATCAAGTCTGAAACATTCCTCTTCCCTTTCGTCATTTGGAAATTTCATGGCTTTGAAAACATTGAATGTTATTTCTTGGTCTTGCACCCTCATTGTTAGTTCACTTTTTTGTACATCAATGATGGTTTGACCTGTAGCCAAAAATGGTCTCCCGAGGATGATGGGTACATCTTTGTCTTCCTCTATGTCCAGGACAATAAAATCTGCTGGGAAAATGAATTTGTCGACTTTGACCAGCACATCTTCCACTACACCTCTCAGAAATATGAGTGATCTGTCAGCAAGTTACAGAGTGACTGAGGTGGGCTTTACTTCTCCAAGGTGCAGTTTCCTGTAAATAGATAAAGGCATCAAGTTAATACTAGCACCTAAATCACACAAAGCCTTACTAAAATAATGTTCTCCTATGGTGCAAGGGATGGTGAAACTGCCAGGATCCTTCAACTTTGGTGGGAGTTTCCTCTGAATGATGGCGTTGTATTCTTCTGTCAATGCTACAGTCTCGTAATATCCCAATCTTCGATTTTGTGACAGAATATCTTACATGAATTTGACATAGCTGGGCATTTACTCCAACACTTCTGCAAATGGAATGTTGATGTGCAGCTTTTTGAAAATCTCCAGGAATCGAGCAAATTGCTTGTCCAGCTTGTGTTTCTGGAGACACTGTGGAAAAGGTGGAGGTAGAGTAAATCTTTCTCGATCATTTTCTTTTGTCTTTTTTTTCCTTCATTTGTGGATTTGCTTCGCTGCTTTCTTTTGGAACATTCTCAGTAGATGCCTTGACTCTAACATCTTTGTTGATTTCAGTGCCACTTTTCAAAGTCATGGCTTGGCATTGCTCATTTCCTTTGCCCCTTGGATTTGGTTCTGTGTCGCTAGGAAGGGTACCTTGCGGTCTGTAACTCTGAGCATTGGCCAGTTGTCCCAATTTTCCAATGCCTTCATAGAAGCTGCTTGACATTGAAACATAGCATCGTATGTTGATGTTTGTTTTTGACTCACTGCTGCTTGTGCTTGAAACAAAGCGTTATATTTGGCCTCTTGCTTTTTCATTTCTGTAAGTAGATCTTCTATTCCTGGCTTCTTTTCATACCCATGTCCTTTATTTTGCTGTTGGAATCCAGGTGGTGGATTGTTCCTTTCATTTGGTACCTGTCCAGAAGTGTTACTCCATGAAAAGTTGGGGTGATTCCTCCATCCTGGGTTATAGGTATTGGAGTATGGATTGTTTCATTGTCTGTTGAAGTTGCTGACATAGTTCACAGTCTCATCATGATGGTTGTAAGATTCTACCTCTAGTACTCCTCCATATGGTGAACTTGTGGATCCAACATTAACTTGCATGCTACGAGTTTCTAGGCATTTACAGATTTGATCCAGCTTGGCATTCACCATTGTATTGACCCCTACTTCATCGACTCCTGCTACTCAATGAACCATATTCCTCTTCGTTGGCCACAATGAGTTGTTGGCCATTTCCTCTATTAAGTCTCAGGCATAATCTTCTCCTTTTTCCATTAATGCTCCTCCAGCAGCAGTATCTACTGTGATTTTCCTCAATCCAGAAAGCCCATTGTAGAAGGTTTGAACTTGCAGCCACTTTGCAATCTCATGGTGAGGACATTTTCGGAGCAATTCTTTGTATCTTTCTCATGCTTCACAGAGGGATTCGGAGTCATGTTGCACAAAGGATGTGATGTTATTTCTCAACTTTGCTGTTCTGGCTGGTGGAAAGTATTTTGGAAGGAATTTGGTGGCAAGAGTGTTCCAAGTTGTGATGGAACCTGTTGATAGTAAATGAAGCCAAGCCTTAGCTTTGTATTTCAAGGAATAAAAGAATACACGCAAACGCATTGCTTCTTCTGCCCCTCTGTTGTAATTGAATGTGCCGCAAACTTCCATGACGTTGCTGATGTGGGCATTAGGATCTTCAATTGCACTTCCACCAAACTAAACTGATTGATGTATCATCTAAATGCATGTTTTGATGTCACATGCATTTGCTGGTAAGGGTGGAAGTACAATACATGATATGAAGCCGTCAACCACCGGAATTGTTCTGTCTCGAATGAGAATTTGTGGTGCAACTTCCAAAGGTTCAGGTTCTTGATTGTTCATGTTGATCAGTGCTTATTGATCTTCTTGCCTTTCCCTTCTCAACTGTCTGATAGTCCTTTCAATTTCTGGGCAAGCAGACGGATTTCAAAGCTTCTGCTTTTTCTCATTTAGTGTCTGAGAACCTGAACATGTGAAAACAAAAATAATAAGTAAAAAAAATTAGATACAAGTAAAGTGTCTAACCTCAAAATTAATAGTAAACGATAAATAAGTCCCCGGTAACGGCGCCAAAAATTTTCTCGGTGGTAAACACACACGTAACGCAAGCGCACATATCGCTGAAGTAGTATAAAATGTATCAATCTCACGAGGACTTAATACCTATGCTATAAATTTACAAAGTTAAATGTCTACGAGTATCTAATTATTTTGATTGTTGGTTGGATGGTGATTTTTATCTAAAACAAACAAGTAAAAAAAAAAAACTAAGGTAGATTTCAAGATTAATTAATGATATGAAAATGTCCAGGGTTGTGAATCCTACCAATATCTTTCTAAATATGAGTTAATTATTTTATGCTTGTGTAATATGTCAGTTTATTAACCTGGAAAATGAAGTTATGCAAAAGTCTCTTACGATGGTCAGATGCAAACACTCAAAGTAACCCAATTAACTATATTCCTATTTAAATTAAAAAAAAAAAACTCCGAATTATTAAGTTTAAGTTCCAATTATGGCTACCCACGCCCGAGAGGTATATTCCTATCCTGGAAGGAAATCTATAAGGTGAATGTGAGATCGTGAGTTATTGAGTCTACGGCTAAACCTAAAATCCCCTTTTCCACGTTCAATTTAAGTTTACCTAATCAATCTTATTAGTGGCCAATTAACAAGAAGCATTAAGAACTAGACTCAATAAATAAACTAAAATATCACACAAGACATAAGAAAAGTCAACTTATTAAATCATTGATATTGGTTTTAATCACAACCCTAGACAACGTATTTAGTTACAACACATATCTAGGATTACTAGAAACATAAATAAACAAGACATCATGCAATAAGTTGAAAATTAAAAAGTAAAAAAATTACAACAATGAAATAAAATATTTGGGGTTAGGGAATCCACTTTTATTATTTCAAATCTAGAAATTTCCCTTATTATAATATATAAATTTGCATTATATTATCAACCGACCATATAGGCGGTATCCTGATTAAGTCATATTTTGATTAATTACAACTGACCATAAAGGCGGTATCCGCCACCAGTGGACCATCCACAGAGCCGCTAGCCCTTGCCCGATCGTCCGCCAACGGACTTAACAAAACATGTCGCCTCTAGCATGCGCAAAGAGATATAGTTGTTCAAAGAAGTGATACTCTCCAGCCTACCTTAGGTGAGGCTACTGATCAGGAAGAATTAGGTCGGAATAATTTCGGATACTCCATTCATTGAGTCTATCAAACCCATGAATCCCCCATGAAAGTTAAACCCTCCACATATGAGGCTATACGATGAATATACCGACCTAAACGACCATGTTGTGCACTATAAATAAAAGATGATGTCTACGGATCTAACACCACACCAATGAAGCCTGAAATGTGTAGAGGGTTTGGAAAGACGCTAGCTAGCCAAGCCCTTACTTGGTTCATCAACCTCCCTCACTGGTCTATTGGATTATACCAAAATCTAGCAGACAAGTTTGTGGAACACTTTGCAGGCTCTTGCAAATTCGAGAAGACCACGGATGACCTAAATGCCATCCAGTAACGAAATGGAGAGTCCTTACGAAGCTACGTAGGCTGCTTCAACAAGGAAAAAATCTCCATACCAGATCTCCACCAGCTGACTGTTATAGAAGCCTTCCGCAAGGAGCTATTCGCCGATAGTAGACTCTTCAAGAATTTGACACACCATGGACTGGCCCTTGGGCCGAGCCCAGATTGAGATCCGCTGGGAAGAAGATAAAAGGAATAAGAAGCGAGACTGCCTTAGCAGCCGCTACGAATAGTGGGCAACAAATACCCCCAAATGCCCAAGAGATTCCAAAATAAAGGAACAACAATGAGTAAAAAAAGTCTCCCACGGGCTAAGGAGCATTGATCAATCAACTAGGACTATGAGCATAGACCCTCAACCTACGCAGTTTAAAATCTGTCTTCATCAAAGAGACCGAGGGTCCCAAACTATAACTTTACTATGTCTCATAGGGACTTAGTTTTAGTCCTCAAGAAAATAGGAAATGTGGTAAGATGGCCAGCACGCCCTATGGATGGGTCATCTAAGAAAGACCAGAGTAAGTCGATCTAAGACTGAAAGTGCTAGAACTACTAAACAATGGGTATATAATGGACTTTCTTACCGATAAGGGCAGAAATACTTTGGCCCGAAGAGACGAGTGAGGTGAACATCCGCCGCCTCCAATCAACAACATAGTCAACCAACCATATCTCTAACAATTTAAAATGAATGGTGTCTCTTATTCAACCACCAAACGAAACGTGAGAAGAGCAACGACCGGGACATCCCAGCCTATGAGGTCGTTTGAAGAGGCATTTACCAAACTGACCTCCAGATTCACCGATAATAAGTGTTTAGGCCTGACAAACCCCCATCACGATTCTTTATTTATTTCTTTAGAGGTTGCCAATTTCATGATCAAGCGAGTACTAGTAGACTCCGGCTCTTCAGTCCATATAATCTTCATCATGGCTCTAATAGACATTGGAGTGGAATTCGATAAAATCAATCAGCGGTCAACACTGTTGATCGATTTTAATGGGGAACATAAATAAAAATTGGGAGAAATCTCACTCCCTGTATACAGAGGAGGGGTTAACAAGAAAGTTTTAAAATGCCCATCATCTTACAATATGATCGTGGGCCCCCCATAGATCCATGACATGAGGTCTGTATCATCAATTTTCCATCAATTATTGAAATTCACCATCAAATGGGGAGTCCATGAGATTAAATGAGACCAATAAGACTCAAGGAGTTGCTACCAGATGACCTTGAAGGCCAAGCCAGCCTCAACATAGCAATTAGAGAACGCGCCTCGTCGAGCCCAACCGGATCAGCCTGAGATTGAAGAACTTGACGAGGTCTAAATCCACCCTTATTTGGCAGACCGCAAAGTCCATATTGGAGCCTAACTTGAGCCCAAGCTACAGACATATTTGTTTAGCTTCCTCAATGAGCGAATCGAATGTTTCGTGTGGTCGTAAAAGATATGACCGGGACTGATCCCTAAATGATGGCCCACGATCTCCACGTGGACCAAGACTACCCTCCAATGAAATATAAGAGAAGAACATTTACCATTGAGAGAAACCGAGTCATCAACGAGAAGGTTCAAAAGCTTTTGGAGAATGAAGAGATCAAAGAGATACAATATTTTGAATGGCTAGCCAATATCATGGTGGTTCAGAAGAAAATTGAAAAGTGGCGAGTCAACATCGACCTCACATATCTGAACAAGGCATGCCCAAATGACTCATTCTCATTGCCCCACATCGATTCAATGGTTGACGCTACATCGGGGCATGAATTACAGAGTTTCATGGATGCCTACTCGGGCTACAATCAGATCCTAATGCACCCAGATTATCAGAAGAAGATGTTTGAATATAATTTTATACCGCACACAAGCGCATACTGATATAGACTTATTATTTCTCCTATTAATACTAAAACTAACCTACTTAAATTAAACTAAATTATTGGTTGAGAAAATGAGCGATTGATTCATCTAAAATTAATTGAAAGATTAAATAAAGATCAAGAAATAATTTTAGAGATAGACTTTAGATGCGAGAAGAACCTAGGGTTGTAACATCATCTAGGTACACAAACAATGAGTTCAGATACTTTTCATTCAATTGGATTATTACGAATTGTAAACCTTGAACACTAAACTATCTACAAGCCTTTTCGATGGTCAGGTAGAAATATTCAGACTTAAACCAATTAACTATATGTCTATGTTAATTAAATTAAACCAAATTCATTAAGGTCGGTGACCGACGTTTTCACACGTGTATAACGCAAGCGCACGTATCGTTCAAGTAGTATAAAAAGTATCGATCCCACGAGGACTTAAAACCTTTTGTTATTAATTTATGAATTCAAATTTTTACGAGTATCTAATGGATTGGTTATTTGATTGGATGGTGACATTAAACTTAAAACAAGTAAATGAAACTGCTTGAAAGTAGATTTAGGAAAATTCAATTTTATAAAACTATCCAGGGTTGTGAATCTTTCCAATATCATTTTTAAAGATGAAGTGGTTATCTTACGGTTGTGTAATATATTGGTTTATTAACCTGGAACACGAAATTATCTAAAAACCTCTTCCGATGGTTAGATACAAACACCCAGTGTAACCCAATTAATCAAATTCCTATGTCATTTAAGTTATCTGAATTTATTAAGATTAAGTTCAAATTATGGCTACCCCCGCCCGACAGGTATATTCTTATCCTGTAAGGAAATCTATTAAAGGGTTATCTATTCTCAAGGAAGATCGTGGGCTATTAAGTCTAAGGTCTTAAACCTAAAATCCATTTTCCAAGTTCATTTTAAGTTTACCGAATCAATCTTATTAATGGCCAGTTAACAAGATGCATTAAGACTAAGGCTCAATAAATAAACATTTATATTACCCAAACCGTAATTTGACCCCTTATAAACCGGTGATATTGGACTTCATCACAACCCCAGATAACTGACTTAGTTACGACACATATTTAGGAGTAGTAAAAACTTAAATAAAATAAAAGACATAAAGTAAATTGCTGGAAATTAAATACTGAAAAGTAAATTGCTGAAAAGTAAATTGCTGAAAGTAAATAAAGTAAAAGTAAATTGCTGAAAGTAAATAAAGTAAAAGTACAATAAAAGAAAATGCTGGGGGTTAGAGGATCCACTTTTATTACTACTATTTTAGATATCTCCCTTAATATAATATATTAACTTTGTGTGATAATTACCAACCAGCCATATAGGCGGTATCCTGATTAAGTCAAATTAATAATTAATTACCAACCGACCAACCATGCGGTATCCATGCTTAGTCAGGTTAAAACCAATTTATAATTAATTACCAACCGACCAATATGGCGGTATCCTCATTAAGTCAGGTTTATTATATTATAATTAAGGGAGATTAATCTAAATAGCAATAACAAGAGCTTTACCTTTTACCCCAGCAAGGGGGAGTTACCTCCTCATTGCGTAAAAGTAAATTACGGAAAGTAAAGACTTAAAAGTAAAGAAAAGAAAGTGCGAAAGTGGAAATTAATTACTGAAAGCTGTAAATAAACAAGAAATATACAATCTTCTTAGTTATTCTTAAGGAATTTCAAAGAAGAAAGTATGAATTTACAAATGAAATAGTTCGATATTTATAGGCAAAATTTTACCTCCACCAAATCCATTATAAATGCTCCACCAAATCCATTATTAATTGCTCCACCAAATCCATTATTAATTGCTATCATGTTTGGTGGGAGTTTGACTATTTTTATTATTATTATTTTTTTGCTTTGAAAATGACTTTAATAATTACGCATAACACACTTCTGGATGTTTCATCAATTTCAGTCATGAAAAGTTCAAAATTTGAAATTATTTTGTTCTTCAAAGTTGTAGATATTTGAGTCTTCTTTAATCTGGAACTTTAATCAGCTAAATCTGATATCGGAATAAACAGTTATGCCTAAAATACGATAATTGCATAAAACTGAAATTTCCGAAACTGTACTTTGTTAGAACACTCTTTCAAGTTTCCAATCTCCAAAATTAATATTTCAAGTCCAATTTTTACCCTTATTTGACCCACATTTCATCCTAAATGATTCCATTGAGTCCCAATATTATTTTATCTGTAAAATAAACTAAAATACATCAAAACGTTTATCAAACCCGAGAAACTAAACAAAATATTAAGTAAAAGAGGCGGTAAATATTGATATATTTTCCGCTCATCACACCCCCAAATCTAACATTTTGCTAGTCCTCGAGCAAAACAACAAAATAAAATACAAGAAATAATTAAAAATAAATTAAGCCACTTTCGTAGGGATCATGGTTGCATTTAGCATATGCAATAAGCCTTTAAACCCCTAGGTGTCCCTAGTGGACGAGTTGTAGTCTCGTGAGGGCTTACAGCAACGATACCCACAAACGTTTGATAAAAGTAAAAAGATAGTAAAACTAATGCACAAAAAGCAAAAAGACAAGAGAAAATAGAATAAAGAAGTTAATGACTAAACACGTGAAACTTCTTATCCAAGTTAATAATTGTTTTCTTTCTTTCTAGATTACCGAATAAGTGAATTCTCAGATTATTTTTTTACCATTCTTCATATACACAGCCAACAAAATATTAATCAACTCATTTTTGCCCACAATAGTCACAAGTGCAGTTGAGAAGAAAGTAATATTTTTGTCCTAAAGTTTTATCAAAATTCACACCTTTTTTAGCAAAAGAATATTTTTCTGATTTTATTTTTCTATATTTTTCTTTTTTTTTATTTATATACAATATATTCCATCTATGTAGCGAGCTTTGGGTCAGTGACTCCCAAACCAGTTGGCTTTAGGGCACTAGGTGTTAAGACACCCCTAAGGACTTAATTACTTAAATTTCTGATATAAATGAATTTTTTTTTGCAACATCTTCGATCCATGTAACGAATGTTGGGCCAGTGACTCCCAAACCAGTTGGTTTTAGGGCACTAGGTGTTAAAACACCCTTACAGACTTAATAACTCGGATCTATGACATTTTTTTTATCCCATCACTTTTTTAGGTGCCTCTTCCAATTAAACTAGAGCACTGAATATTACAAACTTTTCAATTACATCTCATGTATGTATGTTACCATGCATATTGATAATATCTGTCAACTGAGCATATGGAGATCCATTTTAATCAGTTTTAAGGAGAATTCACAAATTAAATAATTCAAAAGAAAATAAACAAAAATTAACTTGTTCTGAAATAGGTTGAGATACGTCTCAGGAGTGGAAACTCCTTACACAGCTATCTCACACCAATTTCACCTGATTAATCAAATTAAGAACACAAAATATGCAAAATATTTTTGTAATTTTTGTAAAATTTTTCAAATTTGTTTTTTTGAATTTTTTGAAAATTTTGGCTAAAACAAAACAATACAAGATACAAATTAACTATTCCCATCCCCCAAACCTAAATGAGACATTGTCCCCAATGTCTTAAACAGTAGAAGAAGAGTTTAGAAAATCGTATCTGGTTAGCTGAAATTCTACATCTAAAAGGGAAAAATTAAAGGTTAAGATCCAGATTTATCCGACGCTTCTTACTACGATCATCATCTGATCATTTTATCTTGGACAAGATAGGGTCGATTTATCGTTCAAAGGCTAAGATTTGGTCAATTAAATCTGGGGCAGTTCTGGCAGTAAAGAGGAGTTCTTTTAAATGTTTTGACACAAACCCATTTCTCCGGGCATCATCAAGAAACACACAAAGAAAATCATAAAAACCATCAGCGTTGAATAATCCAATTGGTTTCTGGTGTATGTTAAAGTTCGCCCAAGCCACCTGGCAAAGCAATAAAAGCATCAGCACGGTTAATCTCAGACATACCTGGCACAATTAGTTCTTCTCCATTTGATGGTCCTATCAGATTTGCCTTCGCCAAGGGTTTTGGGATGATTCCCATAACTTGACTGCTTCCATCCTGTACGGCCTTTGAAATGATCCCCATTAGTCTAAGATTGCCACCGTCATATACTAAGTGCATATTTCTTTCAAATAAGACTCGACCCAATTCTTGTGCTGCTGCTACGTATTGTGGCTTAGTACCAACACTAGTACCACAAAACACACAAATATTTTCAACTCGTCTTCTTGAAGTGGCTTCCATTTTTATCTGGATGTCTTCAAAGGGCAATGATGAGTTGAATTTATAACACCTAAAAATGGTAAGTAATAATAATAGACTAGTACCTGCCAGATGACAATTATTAGTTAAACAGTAAAATAAATCGTGAAAGCTCAAAAAGAGTATGGATCATGCCGGAGAAAATAAAAGAAAATAACAAACCAAATCACAATTATTAGGAAAAGACAAAGAGATATAATATTTACAAGAAAATTAGCGGCTTGATTGACATCTATGCGTCAGGGATAAGCTTCCCATCCAATTTTCTTATAAATTGGCAAACAGGGTCTCTTAGAGTCGCTTTTTCTGAGACTTAACTGTTGTCTTTCTCTTTAGAATTGTGTATATAACATGCGAATTTCATGATATACATATCCACTAAAATGCGTCTCAAGAGTTTTGGATATGTCATCCAAAGACTCCTTACTCAAGCCAACCCTAATGAAATTAATCTTATCTTCACGGTTATCAGACAACATTCCCAAAGAACGACAACGAGTATTACATGTCATACGAGTACATTTATAACAAACACACATTCTTTTAGCTCTTCTCTTTTTAACATAGGTGCTTCTTCCTAAACCAGACAAATGTGAAATAAAAGAGTCAGAAGACTCACCTACCAATCGGACCCGTGCTTCAATAATCCAACGAATGTCAGTAGGAATACCTTTGATCATCAATAGTCTCATCCGTTCCAAGCAAGCTTTGTAAACTTTCATCAGAGAGTTTTGAGGGAGAGAAGGAAATTACTTGTGAAGTTTTGCGAGAACTTCTTCCATCCTGTCTGTGACTTCACCTACACAAATTAAACACACCAAATAAAACACACCAAATCTGAATATATATAAAAATTGCATGGGTTGCCTCCCTGCTAGCGCTAAGTTTAACGTCGTTAGCTAGACATGACTGCCCGAACGTTAGGCTGGATCTGAAAGTGTGACACTTTCTTTTTGTCGCTCAATTGATTCTCCCCAGTAGTGCTTGACACGCTTGTTTTTAACCTTGAATGTTTTGTTGGAGTCGAGATCATGTAACTCAACGGCTCTATTTGGTAAAACCTTGGTGATTAAGAATGGACTTAACCACACAATTTTTGCTTCCATGGGAAGAATTTTACCCTTGATTTGTTTAACAGTAACTTCTGCTCTGGTTTCATTTGTATGCGCACTAACTTCTCATCATGTTTCTTCATGGCCTTTTCTTTATACAATTTGGCATTCTCAAAAGGCTTAATGTGAAATTCCTCTAATTCGTTGAGCTGGTGGAACTGTTTCTCTTCTGTTGCTTGTAGTGCATGAATTGGCTTCTTCAGTGCGCAGTACGCTTTATCTTCAGGCTCCACAGGTAATTGACATGCTTTAAGTTTGTCAGTAGAACTTTACATTGCATCGCAAGTCTGGATGTTACTATTTATCACATAAGTCTGAAACATTCCTCCTTCTCGTCATTCAGGAAATTTATGGATTTGAAAACGTTGAATGTTACTTCTTGGTCTTGTACCCATATGGTTAGTTCTCCTTTTTGTACATCAGTAATGGTTCGTCCTGTAGCCAAGAATGGTCTCCCAAGAATGATCGGCACGTTTTCGTCTTCCTCCATATCAAGGACAATAAAATCTGCTGGGAAAATGAATTTGTCAACTTTGACCAGCACATCTTCAACTACTGTTGGATAATTATGACCCATAACATCACTAATTGTACAGAACATGGTGTTGTTGTACAAATTAACTATTTGACAAAGGAAATTGTTCTTTTATCATTTGTAATTGGATTACCAATATACATAAATGATAAAAGTCCATATGATTAGTACCGGATTAATAAGATATGAGACAATATTAATCCATTAAGGTTTAATCATTAAATATCCCTAGTCGTAGTATTATCGAGACTGGACATTGATAATGCAGAATAGACTAGTATTGCACTTGTGCGCGTTGTGGGAGCATAACGACATAGTTCTCATATATTTAAGTATTGGATACTTATGCAAGTGTAATAAGAGGTTATGTTTACCGATGGTACGGAAACAGCTTCACTCTGGATAGACCCCTCGGAATCTCATTGGTAGTATGACTATGTGTCTATGGGAATCTGAATCAGAGTAGGTGTATTTGGTCTTAACCTGAGACTTGCATCACTAATACTTGCGACAATCAATATATTTTGGTTTTGGCCGTTCGGGGATTTAACAGGTTCTGTGTACGCCTCTTCTGGGTATATTGAGAATCGTAGTGTATTGGGTGTGATGTCAAGATGGAAGTATCACTCCAGTCATATGGAGATGATGATCACGTAGGATACGGAATTGGTACTCTTATGTACTGCAGTCGTCGGGATAATATGACTAGGTCATGATTATCCGATTATAGAGACTAGTTACCAGAGATCCGATATATGTTTCGTACGGGGCAGACACAATTCCAGCCCCATGCCTAGCATGTGACATTCGATACTGTATCGCAATACGCAATACTACATATATTACGCCTAACATAGATTATATATTCCTTAAAAGAATATTTATGGAGAATTGGGTAGGCACGGTGCTTTGTTAGAAGCCAACCATGTCTTGTAAATCGGTAAGAACGTGGTACTGGGTACGCACGTATTCAGATACTTTGATGACCAGATTTACTGCCAACATATCTAGGGATCTCATGAGTCGCTTCCCGAAGATTCACCGATGACGTATGACTCGAACATAATTAATCTGGGATTAATTGGAAGAGAGAGAAAATTAATTTAGGATTAATTACGAAGAATTTTATCTGGGATAAAATTCAATTAATAGAGAGAGAACGATTAATTTGGAATTAATCGATAAAATAATATATTCGATATATTAAATGAAATTAGATTTCATAACGGAATTAAAATTAGATTTTAATTTGGGCGAACGAATTAATTTAGAATTAATTCGCGAGCGACTTTAATAGTAATTTTGCTAGGCATAATTATTTAATTAAATTTGATTTAATTAAGTCGCAACGGAAAATTTTTAATTCAGATTAACGAACCTGAGCCCAGAATGTGTTTGAGGACCCACTCGGATTTTGAATTAAAGTGGGGCCCACACAAGTCACATCACTAGTCAACTTTATCACATTTTTGCTTGATAGAAGTTGGTAGAGATTTTGGTAACTTGTCTTGCACATTTTGTTGATTTGTGAAAGACATTTACCAACTTGACTTTTTTGTAAATGGATTTGATTTTTGAAATCAAATATACATTTAACAAAATGGAAAACACAACTCACTCTCTCATTGTTGTAAAAACTGAAACCTATCCCTTTCTTTCTCTCCAATTGCCTAGACCTAGGGAAATCTTGCATGCTAGCACATCAAAGAATCATACAAAGGTGATAGGGAAACTAGTCCCATGAGTTTGGAATTCAACAAACAAGCTTGGAAGCTCAACATATATTAAAGGAGAAGCTTATAGCAACTTCAATGGAGGCAAAATTTTTGTTGCCTACACATCCACTTAACCGAGCATTGTAAGTATTTTCCGCTACTTTACTTTGCGTATTCACATGATTTTATGCTTAAAGATCTTGTTTATTGTTCTTAGAGAACCCAACAATGGTATCATGAGCCTAAATTAAGCATGAAATATTTTAGGGTTCTTCATCTAAAATTTGGGTATTTTTTATTTGAGCATGATTTGATCAAATTGTTTGTTTGAGTATGCTTATATATTGATAACTTAGAGTTATGCATGATCATTTTGATAAAAAATTAATTGGATTAATTTTCCCCAAATTTGAGGGCTTGGCCGAAAATATGAACTCTTGTAGCTCTTGGTGATTTTGATTTCTTATACCATTGGATGAGTTTAAAATACATGGATAAATTGATTTGTGATTTAATTGGATTGAAATCAAAATTGATGAAAAAATCCATCATTGCCGTGAGCTATTGGAAGCATGTTGGGATTGATTTTACTTCAATTTGTGTTGGACATAAGTTGATTAATTAAAGCATGATTAATTAATGTAATTGGTGTTTTGGAAATATTAATTTAATTAATTAATTATGGCTTTTACACTTTAATTAAATAAATTGTGATATTTGGAATATTAGAATTTAATTAATTGGGCTTAATTTGGAATTGGGCTAATATTGTTGTATTGGGCTTGATGGGCTTGGTTGGGCCAAGTTTGGTTTAGGATAATTGTTTGGATCCAATTGGGCCTAAAACCATTTCCATAAAGTCCAAATATAATAACTGGGCCTTTAAAATTTTAATTGGGCCTAATGGGCCTAAATTGATTTTTGGCATAGGGTGATTCCTTATTGGGCTTTGGTTGCCAAAGCCCATGCCTTATAAATTAATTGAAAGCTCATTTGACTTTAATTAAATTGACATTGGATGTTAATTGGGCTTTGAGACCCATTAAGATTAGATTTAGAATCTAAGTCGCAAAGGCACATTAAAAAGTGTAATTATTTTATTGGAATTAAATAAAGAATTAATATTGAATACAAATTAAATTGGATTTAATATTGTAGTTTGATATAATTCAATAATTTGTACTTTGAGTACTTATTCTTAAACGAGTTGGACTCGCGCAAATAAAATCGTTGTTTGAACATTGGATGGTCACTAATTAAAGATTAATTAATTGGATTAGATTGATTGATAACATGCTTTATGTGAATACATGGATGTGATGTATAAATAATGTATATCGGATGGATATTAGATGGGTGAGGGCAATTTTGGAAATTGTTGTAATAAATTTAGAATTTATTTAATTGGACCTGCGTGTCCAGCATTTATCTCTCGATTCTTTGTAATTCTCTTCTCACCTATTCCCCTCAATGTAAATGAGGTTTCTTTAGAAGTATTATGTAATTGGGTAAAGTAAGAATAGTGCTAGCCTGGGAGAGGAAATGAAGTGATTTGTTCTAGGAACAATTTGTGAAATATCCATCCGCATATCATTATTAATTTATTTACCGCGCCTTATTATGCTTTTAGAATGCATGCTTAAGGGTGTATGATGAGACCTAATCAAAGATAATTAATTGGTTGCCAATTACGCGAAAAACCCTCAACAAATATTAAGCGATTTCCTTCCATTGAGTGATTCTCTCTCACGATCCAAGATTGGCACTGGTTTGTTGGCCAAAGTCAAGACCTTTGTCCATCGCGGATGTGTTTGAATCATGAAGGCTTTGTTCCATATCGAATGTCTTGTCCAAGTTGTGATTTGTTGGCCAAAGTCAATATCACTTCTTGTCCATTGACATCGATTATGAAGCTTTCCAAAGTCAATTGGTCCTACTTAACTGGAATCATTAAGCTTGTTGTGCCAAAGCCAAGGCTTAGTTGATTCAGAGGAAAAGGTTAGGGAATATATTGGATATATTGGCATAGATTGGATATATGTTTCGGACTTGGATGTCCACCTACTGAATCTAGGAATTGGATGAGATCAGATTGATCTTAGAGATCTACCTAGTTAAGTTTCATACAACTTGTTGGCCAAAGTCAAGGTTGTGTGTTGTTTAACGGGATTCTAGCCCACTAGGAAACTAGGTTTCCCGAGTACTCCACAGAGGGTTAGAGGCTCACCGAAAAATAGTGGGAGGCAAGTATTAAATTTGCAATTTCGTTTAGATACTTTCCAATACGCGCTCATTTCATTTTTCGTCATTATTTAAATGTAATTATATTAGTTGGACTAATATTTAATTGTTGTTTTAATTTAACAGTTGGACTGTATTCAAACTATTTCATTTATAGTTGATTCTATAATTGGATTATAGTAATCAATGTATTTGAATTTAACCAATCAAATAATAGTTGATTATATAGTTAGACTATAGTAATCATTATATTTGATTGTACCCGAAATCGTTGATTGGATAGTTGGACTATTGGAATCGAGATAACTGAAAAATTAGCGTTTAGAACATAATCCTGGGTGAAAATGTCTTTAAACGGCTCCAATTTTCAGATTGGGAATAAAACCTCAGGATAGTCCTGGAAACTGAGAAGTTATTCTATTTGATAGAGAAACATCTTGGGCCTGAGCACGGAGTTGATCAAATAGTGGAGCATGAGTTTTGGAAGACTCATGGTGATGATAACTTTAGTGTTCAATCATTTATGCTTGATGCAATGACATTTTAATTTTATCGTCAAAACTAAGGATTAGATCTTTATACCATGATTAAAGATCTTCATAGATCTAATCTTAGATCTTAGAAGTATGAATTGAAAAAGAAACTCTTTAGCTCGCGTATGTCAGAGGGTACATCTGTCAAGCACTAGGTGTCGCAGATGATTTCTGACATCGATCAGCTAGGTTAGCTGGGCATTACCTACGTGGCCGAGACTACCAAAGATTTGATCTTATAGTCTCTGCCCGAATGCTGGGGCAGGTTCATTATGAACCAAGAGAAAACTCTTGGAGAGTTGAGTGGATATGCTCTAGGAGGCGGAGCTAGAGCTTCTAAAAGGGGCAAAGGCAAAATCATCACAGTTTTGTGGGAAGACAAAGGATATATCCCAAGATGTCTACCTAAAATGTGGCAAACGGGGTCACTGAAGCGTGACTGCCGTATGGACAAGGCAGACATGAAGGAAGTGAAGGCGGGGTAAGGCTCCGGCTTCAATTATATTTGTCATAAACATGTTCACTATTAGTTTCAAAATTGGATTTTTTGATACTAGATGTAGTACATAAATATGTACTGATGTGCAGAATCTGCTGATGAGCAGGATATTGACTTCAGATGAGATCCACCTACGAGTCGGAAACGGGAAGAGAGTCGTTGTTTTAACCGTAGAAACCTAAGTTTTGGAACTGCCCTTGGGGCATGTACTTAAATTAGGAAACTGTTATAATGTACCTAGTTTGACTAGAAACATTATCTCTATATCTAAGTTTAACTCGTTACGGGTATACTTTTATATTCTAGAACATTAAGTGTTTTGTTTATAAAGATGATATTGAGATAAACACATTGGATGTGAATAAAAGTATTATATATTAGAATATAAATGAATCTCATACATATGACATGACAAACAAATAGCTCAAACTGAATAAATCAGATGAGACTTATTTATGGCATTGTTGTCTGGGACACAATAATATGTCTCGTATATCCACACTTTCAAAGAGTGGGTACTAGGACGGATTTGATTCTAATTCAAATAATGTCTACAAATCTAATTTATTAGGTAAAATGCCTAAAACACCTTTTACTTGGTAAAAGTGCAAGTGCCACCGATCTGTTAGCCCTCATTCATTGTGACATAAGTGGGCCCATATCTAGCTAGGCTAGATATGGATATGAATACTTCGTAACCTTTACGGATGTGGCATCGCGTTATAGTTATGTGTTTCTTGTGAAACATAAATCAGAAACTTTTGATAAATTCAAAGAGTTTCGACACGAAGTATAAAACAGACCGGCAGAAGTATTAAAACATCACGATTGGACCATGATGAAAATACTTAAGCAATAAGTTTCTCCACTATTTGAAAGAGTATGGTATTCTTTCATAGTAGACTCCTCCCGTAACACCTCAATTTGACGGTGTGTCCGAATAGAGAAACCGAACTTTGTTGGACATAGTTAGGTTAATGATGAGTCGCTCTGAGCTACTAATTTCCTTCACAGGATACACATTAAACAGTGCAATACTTATTTTGAATAAGGTTCCATGAAAATCTGTTGGACAGATTTCATATTAGATATGAACAGGAAAGAAACTGAGTTTTCTAATTCCTGAAGATTTAGGAATGTTGGCATATGTTTGGATAATACCAAACTAGAACCCAAATCGGATAAGTGCCTAGTTGTAATTGGTTGTCCTGGGGAAACCAAAGTATATTACTTATACAACTCACAAGAGAACAATGTAATTGTTGCTCTCCATGTAGTTTTCCTAAGAGGAATTCCTAAATGCAGTGGTAAGTGGGAGGAAAGTAAAACTCGATGAAAATCGGAGTGATATTGTTCCAAGCACCGAGTCTTCATGGAACACAAACAGTTCATCAGGGATGAAACTGTACCACAATCTTCAAATACACAAGAACCGCGCAAGTCAGAGAGAGTTAGAAAACAACCTGGGAGGTATGAGTTTCTGATCTCACCTCATGTAGATGTCAATCTTATTGAGGAAGACAAACTGACTACGTATGAGGAAGTGATACAAGGTATCGACTCCTTTTATGGCAAAGTGCCATGAAGTCCGAAATGGATTCCATGTATACCAACCAAGTTTGGACACTAGTTGCAGTACCAGAAGGCATTGTGCCTATTGGTACTAATTGAGTCTTCAAGGAAGACATACATGGATGGTAACATACAAATGTACATAGCTAGGCTTGTACAGAAAGGGTATCGTCATCAACATGGTGTCGACTACGATGAAACCTTTTACTTGTTGCCATGATTAAATCCATTCGGATAATGCTTGCTAATGCTGCATGTTTCATTTATGAAATATGGCAGCTGAACGTCAAAATCGCTTTCCTTAAACGGAAACCTTTTGGAGGATTTTTATCAACATCCTGACGGTTTTGTCGTACTGAAACATGCAAACAAGGTTTGCAAGTTAAATCGATCCATTTATGGATTGAAGCAAGCATCGTGTTCTTGGGACCAACGTTTTGATAAGATCATAATGGTATATGATTTAATTCAAAACGAAGATAATTCTTGTGTATATAAGAAGGTTAGTGGGAGCGCACTGACAATAATTATCCTATATAATGATGACATATCATTTCTTGGAAATGACATTCCCATAATACAATCGGTGAAAGCATGGCTTTCATGAAAATTCTCCATATAATACTTGGGAGAGGCAACCTTTATTCTAGGAATAAGGATCTACTGGGATAGATCTAAATGTTGTTGGCACTCTCCGAGAACTCGCACATTGAAAGAAATGTACGCGATCTGGTGTCTCATATGCTTTGAGCATATGGAGTCACAATCAGGCCAATCCAAGTGATAGTCACTCGATTGATGTTAAGAACATCCTTAAGTATCTTAGATGATCTAATGATGCTTTCTTAAGCTATGGAGAAGGAGAACTTGAAGTGACTGGGTTCACCATTGCAAGTTTCCAAACCGACAAAAATGACTATAAGGCATAATAAGGGTACTATATAGTTTGAATAACGGAACAGTGAGCTGGAAATCTTCCAAGCAAGATATTGTTACAGAATAAACAACAAAAGCGGAATATTGCTGCAGCTGAGGCAACAAAAGAAGCAATTTTGGATCTATATAATCCTTATTGGATTAGGAGTAGTTCTGTTAGCAGCTGAGCTAGGCTACAGCACAGGCTAAAGAATTAATGGTCTCATCAATGATCCAAGTATGTATTTCAAATGGTTTCAACTAATTCGTCGGATCATACATCGTGGCGATGTGATGATCGAATAAATCGCATCAGATGATAACCTTGTAAATCCGCTGACGAAAGCTGTTTCTCAGCAGAAGTTTGAGCGACCCGTACATAGTTCAGGTGTAGGACACTTGAGTGATTGGCTATAGGCCAAGTGGGAGATTGTTGGACAATTATGACCCATAGCATCACTATTTGTACAGAACATGGTGTTGTTGTACAAATTAACTATGTGACAAAGGAAATTGCTCTTTTATCATTTGTAATTGGATTACCAAGATACATAAATGATAAAAGTCCATATGATTAGTACCAAATTAATAAGATATGAGACTATATTAATCCACTAAGGTTTAATCATTAAATATCCCTAGTCGTAGTATTATCGAGACTGGACATCGATAATGCGTAATAGACTAGTATTGCACTTGTGCGCGTTGTGGGAGCATAACGGCATAGTTCTCATATATTTAAGTATTGGATACTTATGCAAGTTTAATAGGAGATTCTGTTTACCGATGGTACGGAAACAGCTTCGCTCTGGATAGACCCATCGAAATCCCATTGGTAGTATGACTATCTGTCTATGGGAATCCGAATTAGGGTAGGTGTATTTGGTCTTAACCTAAGACTTGCATCGCTAATACTTGCGACAATCAATATACTTTGGTTTTGGTCGTCCGGGGCTTTAACAGGTTATGTGTACGCCTCTTCTGGGTATATTGAGAATCTTAGTGTATTGGGTGTGATGTCAAGATGGAAGTATCATTCCAGTCATATAGAGATGATGATCACGTAGGATACGGAACTGGTACTCTTATGTACTGCAGTCATCGGGATAATATGACTAGGTCATGATTATCCGATTATAGAGACTAGTTACTAGAGATCCGATATATGCTTCGTACGGGGCAGACACAATTCCAGCCCAATGCCTAGCATGTGACATTCGATACTGGATCGCAATACGCAATACTACGTATATTACGCCTGACATAGATTATATATTCCTTAAAAGAATATTTATGGAGAATTGGGTAGGCACGGTGCTTTGTTAGAAGCCAACCATGTCTTGTAAATCGGTAAGAACGTGGTACTGGGTACGCACGTATTCGGCTACTTTGATGACCGGATTTACTTCCAACATATCCAGGGATCTCATGAGTCGTTCCCGAAGATTCACCGATGACGAATGACTCGAACATAATTAATCTGGGATTAATTGGAAGAGAGAGAAAATTAATTTAGGATTAATTACGAAGAATTTTATCTGGGATAAAATTCAATTAATAAAGAGAGAACGATTAATTTGGAATTAATTGATAAAATAATATATTCGATATATTAAATGAAATTAGATTTCATAACGGAATTAAAATTAGATTTTAACTTGGGCGAACGAATTAATTTAGAATTAATTCGCGAGCGACTTTAATAGTAATTTTACTAGGCATAAATATTTAATTAAATTTGATTTAATTAAGTCGCAACAGATTATTCGTTAATTCAGAATTAACGAACCTGAGCCCAGAATGTGTTTGCGGACCCACTCAGATTTTGAATTAAAGTGGGGCCCACACAAGTCACATCACTAGTCAACTTTATCACATTTTTGCTTGATAGAAGTTGGTAGAGATTTTGGTAACTTGTCTTGCATATTTTGTTGATTTGTGAAAGACATTTACCAACTTGACTTTTTTGTAAATGGATTTAATTTTTGAAATCAAATATACATTTAACAAAATGGAAAACACAAGTCACTCTCTCATTGTTGTAAAAACTGAAACATATCCCTCTATTTCTCTCCAATTTCCGAGACCTAGGGTTCTTGGTTGAAGATTTTGATTCAAAATCTTGCATGCTAGCACATCAAAGAATCATACAAAGGTGATAGGGAAACTACTCCCATGAGTTTGGAATTTAACAAAAAGGCTTGGAAGCTCAACATACATCAAAGGAGAATCTTGGAGCAACTTCAATGGAGGCAAAATTTTTGTTTGTGTACACATCCACTTAACCGAGCATTGTAAGTATTTTCCGCTACTTTACTTTGCGTATTCACATGATTTTATGCTTAAAGTTCTTGGTTATTGTTCTTAGAGAACCCAACAACTACACCTCTTGGAAATACGAGCGTTCTATCAGCAAGTTGTAGAGAGCTGAGGTGGGCATTGTTTCTCCAATCTACAGTTTCCTGTAAATAGAAAAAAGCATCAAGTTAACACTTGCACCTAAATCGCACAAAGCCTTACCAAAGTCATGTTCTCCTATGGTGCAAGGAACAGTGAAACTGCCAGGATCTTTCAACTTTGGGGGAAGCTTCCTTTGAATGATGGCGCTGCATTCTTCTGATAATGCTATTGTCTCGTAATCTCTCAATCTCCATTTTCGTGAAAGAATGTATTTCATGAATTTGACATAGTTGGGCATTTGTTCCAAAGCTTCTGCAAATGGAATGTTGATATGCAGCTTTTTGAAGATCTCTAGGAATCGAGAAAACTGCTCGTCTAGTTTATTCTTCTAGAGACGCTGTGGAAAAGGTGGAGGTATAGTGATTCTTTCTCGATCTTTTTCCTTTGCTTCTTTTTCCTCCATCTGTGGAACTGCTTCGCTGCTTTCTTTTGGAACTTTCTCACCAGTTGTTTTGACTCCAACATCTTTGTTGATTTCAGTACCGCTTTTTAACATGATGGCATGACATTGCTCCTTCCCCATGTTCCTTGGATTTGGTTCTGTGTTGCTATGAAGGTTATCTGGCGGTCTGTAACTCTGAGCACTGACCAGTTGTCCAATTTGATTCTCCAGTGCTTTAATAGAAGCAAATTGACTTTGAATTAATGTTGCTTGGGATTGAAACAAAGTATCATACCTAGCTGCTTGAGAGTCATGTTTTGCTTCTATCTTTTTCAAGTGGGTCAGCACTTCTGTTATTCCTATTTCTTTGTCATACTCATGGCCTTTGTTTTGCTGTTGGAATCTGGGTGATGGATTATTCATTTGCCCTGAATTGTTGTTCCATGCGAAATTGGGATGATTCTTCCACCATAGGTTGTAGATGTTGGAATATGGATTGTTCCATTGTCTGTTGAAATTGTTGACATAATTCACCGTCTCTTTTTGTTGGTTTGGCTTTGGTGCTCCTCCATATGGTGAACCTGTGGATCCAGTATTAACTTGCATGCTGAGAGTTTCCATGAATTTACATATTTGATCCAGCTTGGCATTCACTGCAGTGTTGGCTCCAACTTCATAAATTCCAGCAATTCGTTGGATCAAGCTCCTTTCTGTTGGCCACAAGGAATTGTTGTTGGCCATTACTTCAATTAGGTCCCAAGCTTGATCTTCTCATTTTGCCATTAGCGCTCCTCCAACAGCAGCATCAATTATGGTTCTCATTATTCCAGAAAAGTCCATTGTAAAATGGTTGAACTTGAAGCCATTTTGCAATCTCATGGTGAGGACATTTCCGGAGTAAATCTTTGAATCTTTCCCAAGCTTCACAGAGGGATGTGATATCATTCCTCAACTTTACAGTTCTGGCTGGTGGAAAGTACTTTGCAAGGAATTTGGTGGCTAAAGTATTCCAAGTTGTGATGGAACCTTAGCTCTATCTTTCAAGGAATATGGAAAAACTCGCAGTCTCATTGCTTCTTCAGCCGTTCGGTTGTAATTGAAAGTACCGCAAACTTCCGGGAAGTTGTTGATGTGGGCATTAGGATCTTCAGTTGTGTTCCCCCCAAATTGAACTAACTGCTGAATCATCTGAATGCATGTTTTGATGTCACATGCATTTGCTGGTAAGAGAGGAAGTACAATACAGGAAATGAGTCTGTCAACCACCGGAATGGTTCTGTCTCGAATAGGAATTGGTGGTGCAACCTCCAAAGGTTCAGGTTCCATGTTAATTAGTGCTTCTTGGCCTTCTCGCCTTTCCCTTCTCAACTGTCTGATGGTTCTTTCAATCTATGGGTCAAGCGGTAGAATTTCAAAGCTTCTAGTTCGTCTCATGTAGTTTCTGAGAACCTGAAACACAAGAAAACAAAAATAATAAGAAAAAGAAAATTAGACACAAGTAAAGGTATCTAACCTCAAAACTAATAGTGAAAGATAAATAAGTCCCTGGCAACGGCGCCAAAAACTTGACCGGTGTTTTCACACGTGTATAACGCAAGCGCACGTATCGTTCAAGTAGTATAAAAAGTATCGATCCCACGAGGACTTAAAACCTTTTGTCATTAATTTATGAAGTCAATTTTTTACGAGTATCTAATGGATTGGTTATTTGATTGGATGGTGACTTTAAACTTAAAACAAGTAAATGAAATTGCTTGAAAGTAGATTTAGGAAAATTCAATTTTATAAAACTATCCAAGGTTGTGAATCTTACCAATTTCATTTTTAAAGATTAAGTGGTTATCTTAAGGTTGTGTAATATATTGGTTTATTAACCTGGAACATGAAATTATGTAAAAGCCTCTTCCGATGGTTAGATACAAACACCCAATGTAACCCAATTAATCATATTCATATGTCAATTAAGTTATCTGAATTTATTAAGATTAAGTTCCAATTATGGCTACCCCCACCCAACAGGTATATTCCTATCATGTAAGGAAATCTATTAAAGGGTTATATATCCTCAAGGAAGATCGTGGGCTATTAAGTCTAGGGTCTTAAACCTAAAATCCATTTTCCAAGTTCATTTTAAGTTTACCGAATCAATCTTATTAATGGCCAGTTAACAAGATGCATTAAGACTAAAGCTCAATAAATAAACTCTTATATTACCCAAACCGTAATTTAACCCCTTATAAACCGGTGATATTGGACTTCATCACAACCCCCAGATAACTGACTTAGTTACGACACATATTTAGGAGTAGTAAAAACTTAAATAAAATAAAAGACATAAAATAAATTGCTGGAAATTAAATACAGAAAAGTAAATTTCTGAAAAGTAAATTGCTGAAAAGTAAATTGCTGAAAGTAAATAAAGTAAAAGTAAATTGCTGAAAGTAAATAAAGTAAAAGTACAATAAAAGAAAATGTTGGGGGTTAGATGATCCACTTTTATTACTACTATTTTAGATATCTCCCTTAATATAATATATTAACTTTGCGTGATAATTACCAACCAGCCATATAGGCGGTATCCTGATTAAGTCAAATTAAAAATTAATTACCAACCAACCAACCAGACGGTATCCATGCTTAGTCAGGTTAAAACCAATTTATAATTAATTACCAATCGACCAATATGGCGGTATCATCATTAAGTCGTGTTTATTATATTATATTTAAGGGAGATTAATATAAATAGCAATAATAAAAGCTTTACCTTTTACTCCAGCAAGGGGGAGTTACCTCCTCATTGCGTAAAAGTAAATTGCGGAAAGTAAATACTTAAAAGTAAAGATTAGAAAGTGCGAAAGTGGAAATTAATTACTGAAAGCTATAAATAAACAAGCAAGATAAAATCTTCTTAGTTATTCTTAAGGAATTTCAAAGAAGAAAGTATGAATTTACAAATGAAATTGCTTGGTATTTATAGGCAAAAATTTTGCCTCCACCAAATCCATTATTAAATACTCCACCAAATCCATTATTAATTGCTCCACTAATTGCTCCACCAAATCCATTATTAATTTCTATCATTTTTTGTGGGAGTTTTACTATTTTTATTATTTATTTATTTATTTATTGTTTTGCTTTGAAAATGACTTTAATAATTACGTATACACACTTCTGGATGTTTCATCAATTTCGGTCATGAAATCTTCAGAATTCGAAATTATTTTGTTCTTCAAAGTTGTGGAGCTTTGAGTCTTCTTTAATCTGGAACTTGAATTAGCTCAATCCAATATCGGAGTAAACAGTTATCCCTAAATACGAAAATTACGTAAAACTGGAATTTTCGAAACTGTACTTCGTTAGAACGCCCTTTCAAGTTTCCAATCTCCAAAATTAATATGTCGAGTCCAATTTTTGCCCTTATTTGACCCAAATTTCATCCTAAATGATTCCATTGAGTCCCAATATTATTTTATCTTCACAATAAACTAAAACACATCAAAACGTTCATCAAACCCGAGAAACTAAACAAAATATTAAGTAAAAGGGGCGGTAAATATTGATATATTTTCCGCTCATCAGTCGGGTTCTAATATTGGTTACGCATGCCCTGCAGGTATATTTCAATCCTGAAGGGAAATCTATTCAAAAGAACTAGATCATGCGCTATTATTCCCATGGCTAACCCAAATTCCCTATGTCGAGTTCCTAAGGATTTACTAAGACTATTCTTTTGTCGGCCAAACAAATAAAATATGCATCAAAGCACATAGAATAATAAATAATAAATAATAAATAACAAACCTAAAAGAATAAAAAAATATATATGAAAATTAATTAAATATAGTACTTAAGATCCATTATAACCCTAGATGAATGATTTAGCAACTCGTGATAAACAATAAACATAAGCTAATCATTATTACAAAATTTGAACTCATAAAAGATAAATTAGAGAGTGGAGGGAAGAAAGAATTCTTGTTTGCAGTCTTCGCCTTCAAACTCCAGTACCAGTTGAAGCATTCGTCATTGCCTTGCTCTAGACATTCTTCTATGCTCTAGGACTCCAAAATTGTGCTATGAGGCTTCCTTGTTTAGGTTTTGGATGAGTATATGCTTATATAGAAAGCCCTGGGATCTTTCTTTGTTAAGAAATTTGAGTCCTTGTGAAACCTGAAATCACGTCCATGTCGCAACACCCACGTCCCAGTGTCGCGATGTTGGTCTTTTTTAACTTGCGCGTCACGATGCTCACTTACTGGAGTCGCAATGCACACATGAATTAAGGTTCTGTCTCGATTTAACACTAGTGAGTGTCACCACATGCTGTCTAGCATCAAGACGCCCATGCTGAACTCTGGAATATGGCCCAAATATGCTCTAAAATTACAGATTCATTACTCATTGAGTCCAATTAAGTATTGATATGATTTTTAACCTGCAAAATACACCTAAAACACATCAAAGTGGTTATAAAACTCGAAAATGCATAAAATATTAAGATAGAAGGGGCGTGAAATATAAGCATATTGACTGCTCATCACACCCCCAAATTTAACATTTTGCTAGTTCTCGGGCAAAATAAATAAAAATAAAATAATCAAACTAAATAATAAATTAACCTAAGCCACTTTAGTAGCGATCACGATTGTATTTATCATATGCAACAAGCCTTTAAACCTCTAGGTGGCCCTAATGGACGAGTTATAGTCTCATGAGGGCTTACAACGATGAGACCCACAAACGGCATTCAACACACATGCAATTATGCAAAAATAATAAAACACATAAAATATTCCTGATAGTTACACATAATATTGTCCTCAAAGAATACCCAGCAACGAAACCAAAGAACCTTAAAGTACCTAACGCAACTCAAATCCAAGTTCTTGAGTAAATCATCTAAGCCAGACTCACAATATTTGTGTGTATGAAAAGGTTCGGTTATAGCTTGACTAATAAAAAGTCAACTCAATGATTTCGTCTAAAAAATTAGGATCCAATGGGTCTAACCAACCTAAATATCTCAAAAGTTCTTTGTATTTGCATGTTAAGCTCGATTATGGTATGGTTTCTCTTTCTCTTTATCTTTTGACTCACCTACCATTTAAGGTAGCATTTCTCCTCATAGTGGTCCTGACACTCATCCATGGGTAGTTCGTGCTTATTGGTTATAGGTGGTTTATTTTTTTCAAAGTATTTCTTATTTTTGTTCTTTTCTTTTTTTTTTCTTTTTTCTCAAAATATTTCTCATGCTCTAGCAATACCATATATCATAAATAATTACAAAAAAGGACAAATAAGCAAACGATCATTCATCTTCAAACAATTTTCTCAACTAGTCACTTTGTCAACTACCTAGGTTCTTACTTCTAGAAACCTACTTTAAGTGTTTTCGAGTCTAACATAGATCACCTACTCAAGGCATTGGATAATAGTCAATTAGGCTCTTATCATTTCTAAGATTTCATTCTAAAGTAAAAAAACTCATCATTAGACTTATGTTTCACTACCTAGGACTTAAAAAATTATTTTTTAATAAGAATATGTAAATAACAAGACTAACATTAACATGCCCACACCTCCAAATTTAAAACTTGCATTGTCATGAATGTAAGATATGTGAAAATAAGAAAAGAGTGAAGAACAATACAACTGTGCATTGAGTTGATCAGGCTTATACTGATCAGAACTTGGCTACACGGACTATGTGGGTTATGCTAGCACCTGTATAAATAAACATGCAAATTATTACACATGAAAATAACACACAAAAATAAAATGAAATGGAAGTAAACAAAATAAAAATTAAGAGTGTGGGTTTCCTCCCCTCCAGTGCTAAGTTTAACGTCTTTAGCGAGAAGTTCTCTAAATATCTTCCTTCAAGGAGGCTTCAGTGTGGCTTTAGATGTCCTAGATAGGAAAATTCCATGAGCATTACTCTTCAATCACCTCTTCCAACCATGAGATGGCAAATAAATATCTTATCTACTTCATGCACATGCCACCTTCTTCAAATATTTATCCTAAGGGGGTCTTGAATGGAAGAATAGATCATCAGAAGGTCTTGTATGATGCTTGACTTTGAATAGTAGTTTCATTGTGTCAAGATTATTGGCAATATCAATGATGTAACTTCCCCATGTTGTGAGGTGTCCTCGTATGTCAAGAGATTTTCAATAACTCACACATCTGCTCTTGTCTAACTCCTCGTTGCACTATTTCCTCATATATGCACCTTCTGATTTCTTTTTTAGCTCTTTATCAGACATCAGCATAATACATGCTCCATGATCTTGACAGGACACCTCAGTATCTATATATGGCTCAGCTTCTCTCACCATTACGGTATCCTTATGATTCTCTTGATTCCATGTGTCTTCTTCAATGTCACTTAGTAATGTCCATTAAGGTTTGTAGCACTGGTTATTGGCTAGTTGTCTTATTTGGTCTTCCAGTCTTTTCAAAGATCCGGCTTGGTTTTGTACCAAAACTTCCAATCTAACCATATTCTTCGTGTTTTCCTTGTTCAGCTCAGTAGCAAACTTGTTCATCTTGGTCGTCGGCATAAGTAGTTTCTCCACGGATGGTTTTGATCCTTGAGGAAATTGTTGAGCTTGTTGTAGATAAAAAGTATAATATGATTGAGTGGGATATGCGAGACCTTTATTTTTATGAAATGTAAAAGTCGGATGGTTTTGCCACCCTGGATTGTAGTTGAACTTGCAATGATCACTCGGGTGGTTGCCCCAACATATCTCACATCTCTTCATTGTACTATGAAAGGCTTGAGCATACATCGCGTTACTTCTCTCTGACATCCACTTATAAGTATTGGCTTGGTTAGCAGACCTCAAAAAATAAAATTGTATCTCACCAACACGAGGAATAGCATAATCTCTTAAGCTCTTAGTTCTCCCATCGCCCAATGATACTCCATTTTTCGACCACCTGAAATCAACGAAAAATAAAAATAAAAAAGAAAGATGAAAAAGAAAAAGAAAAAGAAATTTTGTTTAACTTAAACAAATAGAGTGTTATCCTAATATTAATAAAGAAAAATAGAATAAGTCTCCGGTAACAGTACCAAAAACTTGATTGTAATTTTATATCGCACACAAGCACACGTATTGCTCAAGTAATATAGTGACTAAAATTCGGATATCGTACCCACAATGACTTATTATTTCTCCTATTAATACTAAAATTAACCTACTTAACTTAAAATAATTATTGGTTTAGGAAAAGAGTGATTGATTAACCTAAAATTAATTGAAAGAATAAATAAAGATCAAACAATAATTTTGGAGATAGACTTTATGTGCGAGAATAACCTAGGGTAGTAACTTCACCTAAGCACGCAAACAATGGGTTCATGCACTTTTCATTTAATTGGGTGTTACAAATTATTAACCTAGAACACTAAACTATCTACAAGCCTATTTCGATAGTCATATAGAAATTGTCAGATTTAAACTAATTAACTATATGTCTATGTTCATTAATTTAAACCAAATTCATTAAAGTCAGGTTCTAATATTGGTTACCCATGTCCTGTATGTATATTTCTATCCTGCAAGGAAATCTATTCAAAAGAACTAGATCATGCACTATTATTCCCACGACTAATCAAAATTCCCTCCATCGAGTTCCAAAGAATTTACAAAGACTATTCTATTATTGGCCTGACAAATAAAATATGCATCAAAGCACATAGAATAATAAGTAATAAATAACAAACCCAAGAAAATAAAAAAAAAATGTGTAAATTAATTAATAATAATGCTTAAGATCCATTACAACCCTAGATGAATGATTTAGCTACTCATGATAATTAAAAAACATCATCTAATCATTATTACAAAATAAGAACTCATAAAAGAAAAATTAGAAAGTGAATGGAAGAAATAACTCTCATTTGCGACTATTTTATTGTTGGCCAAACAAATAAAATATATGTTCAAGCACATAAAATAATAAATAATCAATAACAATCCCAAAAGAATAAAAATATGTAAATAATTAATTAAACATTCTTGGGGTCCATTACAACTCTAGATTTAATGAATTAGCTACTCATAATATTCAATAAAAATAAGCTAATCATTATTTCAAGCCAAGAACACATAAAAGATAAATTAGAGAGTAAAGAGAAGAATGAACTCTAGTTGGTGGTCTTCATCTACAAACTCTAACACTTTGGAAAGAGCTTGTTCTAGGCATTTTTCTATGCACTAGGACTCCAAAATTATATTATGAGGCTTCTTTTTAATTTTTGGACGATTATATGCTTATATAGAAGGCTTTGTAATCTTTCATTATTAAGAAATTTGAGTCCTTATGAAACCCGAAATCATGTCCGTGTCGCGATGCCCCAAGTCCCAGTGTCACGACACTGGCCTACTTTAACTCGTGTGTCACGATGCTCACTGACTGGAGTCACGACATGCATATGATTTGAGGTTCTGTCTCGATTTAACTCTAGTGAGCGTCGTGATGTGCTATCTAGCGTCAAGACGCTCATGCTGAAATATGGAATATGGCTTAAATATGCATTGTCAATTCATTACTAATTGAGTCCAATTAAGTCTTAATAAGATTTTTAACCTACAAAATAAACCTGAAACACATCAAAGCGTTATAAAACTTAAAATACACACAAAATATTAAGATAAAGAGGCGGAAAATATAAGTATATTGACCACTCATCTACGTTCTTTATCACCAAAAGATGAATCTATTGCTATAGAGTAATGCTATTCGGACTAAAGAATGCATGACCCATCTACCAGCGTCTCGTCAACAAGATATTTTCCCAACATATAGAGAAGACCATGGAAGTGTATATTGACACTATGATAGTGAAGTCATTAAAGGCCGAGCAACACTTAGGGCACTTGGTCCAGGTATTCGACATAATGAGGAAGTACAACATGAAGCTAAACCCCACAAAGTGCATTTTTGGTGTGTCCTCTGACAAATTTATAGGCTACATGGTTACCAAGTGAAGGATAGAAGCCAACCCAAATCAGATCAAGTCCATCCTCAACATTCCCACCCTATATGCCCTAAAGATGTCATGCAACTAGAATATAGAATGGCCGCTCTGAACAAATTTATTTCTAAGTCTTCTGATACGTGTTTCTTATTTTTCTCTGCTCTGAAAAATGTGAAGGACTTTGAATAGTCTCCGTCCTTCGATGAGGCTTTGAAACAACTCAAGAAATACTTAACCACTCCATCATTCCTCTCCAAGCCAGTCGACGGCGAACGACTCTACATCTACTTGGGCATGTCTGAATATGTAGTGAGCACAGTCTTGGTATGAGAAGAAAATGGGTTGCACATCCAATAACAGTCTATACAACTTATCCCATGAGAAACATCCTTCATAAACACGAGCTCTCTAGGAGGCTGGTCAAGTGGCCAGTTGAGCTATGGTAGCATGATATAATATACCAGGCTCGAACCGCAATCAAATATCAAGCGATAGTAGTCTTTATGGCAGACGTCTCCCCCAGCCTACAAGCTCAAGCTGACATGGAGATCTAGTGTGTCTAGCCGACAGTAACTTGGAAACTCGTAATATATGGTTCAACCAACAAACGAGGATGTGGATTGGAACTCTTTCTCACCACGTCTGAATGAGACACGTTGCAATAAGTAGTCAAGTGTGGCTTCAAAATCACCAACAACGAAGCTGAGTACGAACCACTAATTACTGGTCTAGCCTTGTTCAATGACCTTGGAGTTAGAAAGATTGAGTTCCAATCAGATTTCCAACTCATCGTCAACCAACCCCAAATTTCGTATCAAACAAGAGACTCGCAAATGGCCTCTAACTTACAGAAGGTGAAGGAGCTCCAGGCGACATTCGAGGAGTTCACAATCTCATAAATTCATATAATTGAGAAATCTCATGCAGACTCCTTAGCCACTCTCGGCTCTACTATGCAAAGGGATAAACCTCAATCTATCCTTGTAATTTATTTGCATTAGCAAGCCATTTGGAAAAGGGGAATCCAAAGATGTTGTCTCGATCAACTCAACGGACTCTTGGATGACTCCATTGGTCAAGTACTTGAAGGATATTTCACTCCCAAACGACAAGGTCGAAGCTCAAAAATCCAACGCTAGGCTGCGAGGTTCATTTTGTATGATGACCAACTTCAAAAGAGATCTTATTTTGGGCCCTACCTTAAGTGTGTTACTTATGAGGAAGCCTAATACGTGCTAGTTGAGTTGCACGAATGAGAATACAGCTCTGGAGGAAGAAGTTTCACGTGTCGAGCACATACAGGAAGATGCTACTAGCCTAATATGCGCGCAGACTCAACAGACTTCGTTCGTTGATGCGACAAATGTTAGAGGTTTGCCTCATTCTCTCACTTACCACTAGAGAAACTCATCCCCATCCTCTCCCCGTGGAAATTCTTGAAGTGGGGGATAGACATTGTGGGCAAGCTTCCAACGTCCCTACGCCAACGAGTTTATATATTTGTACTTACGGACTAATATTCCAAATGGATCAAAACATAGGCCTTTTCTAGGATACGAGACTGAGAAGTCCAAAACTTCATGTGGAATAACGTCATTTGTCGGTTTGGGATGCTAAGGGAGATAGTCATTGATAATGTCTTCTAGTTCATCAATCATCGCTTCTAAGAATTCTGTAGAAATTGGGAAGTAAAGCTCAGCTTCTCGACTCAACGCTTCCCCAAGCTAAAAAATAAGTCGAGTCTTTAAATAAGACCATCATCAATACTATGAAAAAATGACTGGAGAAAGCTAAGGGGGCATGGGAAGACGAGCTCCCAGGGGTACTCAGGTCTTATCGAACAACAGTCCACTCGTCCAGTAGAGAGAACCCCTTCTCATTGGGCTTTGGAACCGAGGCATACCTGTCGAAGAAAGCGTCCCATCCCCAAGCTACCAATGGCTTGAATAGGAATCCAACAGATAGCTGATGAATCATAGCCTCGACACCATTGAAGAGTTAAGGGGACATGCCCTGATACGACTCGTTGTCCATCAGCAAATGATAGCCAAGCACTTTAACAAGAATGTCAGGTGTCAGACTTTCAAAGAAGAAGATTAGGTCATACAAAAGGTCTTTCAGAACACTAAGAAAGTGGGAGATGGCCAGCTTGGTCCCACATGGGAAGGTCCATACATCATTACTATGGTTGTTGGACAATGAGTATACAAGTTGAAGACATAGACTGAGAAGTCCATTTAGAATAGCTGGAGCATAGTATAACTCAAACGATACTATTAATAGCCCAGACATATTAGTATTCACAGACTAGCCACTCGAAAACTGACTACTCTCTGAATAGGAAATATGGAGACTATTACTCGTAGATATTTTTTTTATTTAAAATTTTTTGCTCCAACGTTTCCATTATTTTTAGACTCGAGACTTGGGGATAATTCCTCCAATATATCGAATTTTTTCAATTACATCTATTTTCACATAACATTTAAGTAACCAATACCTATATTTCGCCTTTGCCTAAGCCTCAAATCAACTAGATCGTATAACTATGATTTAGTTTTCCCTGAGCCCAAGTCTTGAGTCGAAACTGCTTGGCCTTCACTCGAGCCCAGGTCCCAAAGTCTATATCGCTCCCATACGACAAGACTAAGCCTTCATATGAGTCTAAGTCTTGAGTTGACATCGCTCCCAGATGACCAAAACTTGGCCTTCATCTGATCCTAAGTCTTGAGTCGATATCGCTGTCAGAAGACCAAGACTTAGCCTTCAACTAAGCTTGAGTCTTGAGTCGATATTATGTCAAGTCGACTGAACCTAGGTTTTATACTAGCATGAGTCTCTAATTGATGACAAGATGACATAACATGAACTTAGCTAGCAACTCGAGTTGACATTGACCAAAATTTATTCAACACGCAAAACTCATGATTTGCAAGAAAAAGTTTACAGAGCGAAAGAGAGTGAATCAAAAATGAAACTTACATTCATTCATCATTTCATTACAAGCTATAAAATTAGCTAAGTTAATACAAAATAAGTGTAAGTATAAACAAAGTCAGTCTTCAACATCTAGAATATCTTGAGCTTCAATAGTAAGGATGTCAACGGTTGAGACATCTTGAATGCCAGTAGTTGGGTTAACCTCCAAGGCTGGAGGGTCTTCTTCCATCTGACTAGACCTTTCCCCAGTCTCCATAAATTCCCCTCCAATCACGTTTTCAGCTTCCTGTAGGAGCGAAGCGGGATTTATCACTATGCCTATGACATCGACGACCATGACACTGTTAGGCTCGCAGCCCATAGAGAGAACAGATAGCCCACGGGGGACTAACCAGAGAATAAATGAGTCATCACCGGTATAAGACATTGGGGATTATATAAGGACGCGTTAAACCCCTCACAAGGTCTGACCTTAAAACCATTTGGGTTTGGAATGGTTCATTTCCGATGCCAGTATAAGATTCATGTTTGAAAAGAAGTATTACCATGCCTTAAAATGCATTATAATACAACAACAGTTTATAGAGCATAAGAATGATAAAAAAATAAATTAGAAGATTACAAAAAGTCCAGAAATTATCAAAGCAATAATTAAGTGCATAATAAATATATCTTTCCAGCCTGACTTCTTCGAAGTCTGGCCGGATAAAATTTTTTATGAACTTATTGTCCGATCGAACTTAGTGTAAGTCTGGCCGGATATTATGCATGAAACATAACAATTAAAAGTTCAGGAACATGCAGGTTAGAAATAACATAGTAATAAAAAAAGTGAAATCTACAAAACCAACACGGATAATTATTCCCAATGGTACGTGGAGTTGTATCCCTAATGTAAACCATACTACCGTCCATTCGGAATCGGATATAGAATTTATGTTTGGGTTTCCATCCTATATACCACAGAATACAGACGGCTGGATATATCCAGATATACGGCCAGATTCTCTTTATGACAGACGTATGTTTGGTCGGACATACATAATGTCCAGCCGGAGATACGACATCAATATAGTAAACCAAAAACATAAAAATAAAGTTTTGGGGGCCCTCAAGACGTACCTTATGCGTAACTTGGATATGAGAACACCTCTGAAAATTTAGATAGAATTTTGAATCTCTTGCTGGAAATGGGAAACAACTAGATGTATTTTGGTTTCAACATTCTCTCTAAAAAAAAGGCCACTACTTCTATGTGTTTGTCCCCATTTTTTATAGGGTTTTAGAGTTTGGTTAATGAGGAAAAGATCTCCTTTGTAAAGAAAATAATATTTAAGGAAACAAATAATTAGTGAAAGTTATTAGGAAGGAAAAAATAGTTTTTTATGGAAATTGGTTAAGAATGAAAGAGAACAAATTCTTCTGTAAAATTGAAATCCCGACACATATTCGGCCTGACTTAAGTCATGTTCGGTCGGATTTGATGGCTAAGTCTGGCCGGACATAGGTGACATCTGGCCTAGATTTTTTTCCCTCCAGCATTAAACCTTACAACTTTCCCAAATTTTGCAAGTAGTATTTCTAAAAGCGACTCATCATCGGGCTATGTAAAAATATAGTGACTACAGTTGCCCCCATTTTGGTACGCTTGTACAGTGTCTGACAACGAAAATTCTATCAAAGTCATGCATGTATTTTTACTAACCTGGTTCATCGGGTGGAGACAAACTTACCTAGCATTGGTTGTAGTCTGATCGTTGGCTAATGGACCCTCTGGCCCTATGATGCTTCGATCGGTTGTGATATACCTCGATCACATCCTTGTAGCTTTGATAATTGATGGACCCGTAGGTCCCCCGATGCCTCGATCGGATTGAGGTGCACCAATCTCTAATATGCTAATTGACTAACCCGCAAGTCCCCAAATACCTCAATCTATATGAGATGCCTTGATCTCAGTTGTGATGATTGATGAACCCACAAGTCCTCTGATGCTTCGATCGGTTCAGTGCTTCCACATTTCCTAAGATGAAAATGGGCACTCGGGCCCTCGATGATTTGATCAATTGAGGTGCTTCGACCTTTGCTGAAAGTTGATTGGTGAACCGCAAGTCTTTCGATGCTCGATCGGTTAAAGATGCCTCGATCTCTGTCTGTAACTTTGTCTTTGAGGATTGACATTCCAAATCCACTCCAAAGTCATCTTCGGCCTGTAGGGGTCGCGATTCTTTTTCATGGAGATATTGCCAGGTTTCGCCTCGCCTTTTGTCCAGGCTATCTCTCAGGGTTCTCAAATCATCAAATTTTCTTTCTAAATTATTTTTTATCATGCAATGACTTTTCGTATGTTCTCAAAAGTTTTCCTTTTTGAAATACCGTCTCTTTTCAAAGTATGAGCATTGCCCAAATAAAAAATTCAATTCCAACACAGGTTTCACCTTTCAAATGCTTTCCATGTGTGTGTGATTCTTTCATAAAGAATTGCGTGCAACCCGGATTGGTTTACACTGGTGCCAAGTGTAGCTTAGTGCTGACACTCTAGTTCATTTTATATTTTCCTTTGCTTAGATAAGCTAACACCTAGTTAAGGATCGATAAGTTTTTAGGATTTCTCGAAAGTTTATTTTATGTAGGGCTTATCTTTCATTCCCTAGCTTCCTTAAGTCGTAAAATTTTCTTTTGGCATAAAGACTTCAAATTTGTGATACGAGCCCCTGGTTACTCAACAGTTTGACCAACTAAAGTTGCTTTGTATACTCAATATTTGAGTTTTCATTTAATGCAAAAGAACTTGTGGGGTTCACAATACTCTTGGTTATTAAACAATTCAAACAACATAGCAATTTTAATGTTTCACCATTTTCTCTTTCATTTCTATCTTGTTTTCTCTTTTTTTGCTTTTTCTTTTTCTTTTGTTTGCATCATCTCTTTAACTTTGTTTCATCTCAGCCCTAATTTGAAAAGACCGTCAAATTAGTGCCAAGCGTTTTTTCTATCTCTACAAATTGTGCCAGCATAAATTCTTTATAAGTATACAGTATAATTCTAAGTGCAAGTATTACTACACAATATTTTGGATGGCATTCGACTAGTGATTCAAAAGTTAAAGAATTACCTTAGGGATTTAGACATGCTCATTTTTTGAGAGACATGATATTTTGAGAAAAACTGAGTATTATTATCATCGAACTTGAAGAGCAGTCATTACATGATAAAAAAAGATGCAATACAACAATAATTCCTATTAGCGGTATCCATCAGGTTTAGGTATGTTGCATGCGTCGATCAAGTCTTGAAT